>JAVKPL010013884.1:0-12243 GCA_032173675.1 Gastrolobium villosum
AATTGCATTTGCTTATTTATTTGGAGGTTATTATTGTGGTGGTGCTGATTTGGGTTGAAATGAAACAATTGGAAAGCTATTAATTTACAACAAATTGAAACACTGGTAACTTGACCTTTTATAAGACCTCAATTTTCAATTTTAAAGGTGGGTTTTTCAAATTAGGCATTTTGGGTACATGGGTTTTGCTTTTTATGTCTTGCTGTTGTTTTTTTTTTTGGGTATATAATGTGGGCACTAGCCCAGAAACAGAAGAGAGCAACTAATCAGGGGCAGTGTCAAAGGCTGCACCCGTATAATCCTTGTCAAGTAACGGACATAAACCTGGAGGCGGAATCTGCCAAGCAATTCTCCCATTAACATTACTTAGAGAATAATGAGCTAACCAATGGGCACAAGCGTTGCTCATGTGTGTGGAGTGTGACTACCCTTAACTTCCCAATCCTTCTTAAGCCAGTCGCAAATGGCTGCAGCAACACTAGAATCCCTTGCAGTTACATGTGGATTGTCTAGGAATGCAATGGCATTGATAGCATCCCCTTCAACAATGAATTTTTTAACACCAGCCTCCCATACTGTTTGTAGAACCAGGAGCATACCATATAATTCTGCATCGTGAGGGTTTGTGTAACCAATGGTACTATAATTTGGTTTACATTATAATTTAAACATGATACTACAAGATCGATGCATAGTTTGTATTCTGTATTCTCCAGTGATAATATTTTAAGCTTGCAATATTATTTGTAACCACAGAAGAAGTTTGATATAGCCTACTCAAAATCACATATTTTGGTTTTAAGTTTTGTTGTATTAAATTGTTTCAATGATAGTGAATTCTGGATTCATGACTGTTATGCTAGTACCAAAAATATTTTCGATTATGTCCAGGCACGCAAGGAGTTCGATATTATAACTATTATTGTTATGATATGTATGATATTATAACTATTATTATTTATATAGGAAAGAATTATAACCCTTTCCTATGTTTTGCTATATGCTTTTGTCAAAATAGTGGACACTCTGAGGACTCTGTATTGGTGAGTGATTTTACTCTCTTCGAAAATAAAATGGATAAAAGCAAAGAAGACATTGACAAGATTTCTCACATTATTCTTCATGATCAATGACTATCAGGATTTATTGATTTTATTGCTGTAATTTGGCTTCTACAAGAGAAAACAAAAGTCCATATTCTTCGCTATGTCATTTTGTTTATTGGTATGTTCTTGTCCTCTTTATCTGTTTCCTATAAATAATTTGAATTTGTTTCTGGTAGACAGTTTGTCAATTTTTTGTGAAATATATAGGCAACTAATTATGATTTGGTTTTCAGGTGTGATGAACACTTTGTTTTCAGTTTATGGTATACTTTCAAGCACCTTTTATATGGTTTATTTTCACTTCAGATAACAAATCTATTGACATGGCTTATATTATATGATTGAAATTCGTATAATGTAGATATTTATGATGATTTAATATCTCAAAGAGTCAACTCCAGTGTAATGGTGTGGGATGGGGAGTTATTTGGTGAGTTTTGCCCGTTTCCCTCAAAAAATATTTCAGTTTCAATTTAACAATTAATTTCCAAGTTTCAGTTTCAATTTCACAATAAATGTCATTTACTATATTCTTTAATGTGGAAACTTTGAAATTCGAATTTGACACTCAATGTCATTTACTATTTTATTCTTAAATTTATTTTAAAAACATGATCTTAAAATATATTTATTCTAAAATATTTTAATTATGGTTCTACACTTATACCCCTTTAATAAAGATCATTTGATTTTTTGTGGAGCACATAAGTTGGTGGGGAGCTTTCTCGAATCAATCTTGCATGCAAGTTTAGGCATTTTCAATCAGATTCACACACACATATATATATATATATATATATATATATATATATGAAATTGTTAGTGTTTTCCCTGTACCTCCAAAAAAAAAAAATTGTTAGTGGACTATGAGATCAGGATTGATTGTGTTGAATCATTTTCAATTTATTTGCTACATCATTTTCAAGTTAAAAGCAAATTGCTACATCATTTGTATTTTCCTATTATCTACAATTGATTGTGTTGAACCATTTTTAATTTTATTTGCTGATCATTTCAAAGCCATCAATGTTCAATTATATTTAAATACATTTATTATGGATTATGCATATGATTTTTTTTTCCAGAACTTGGTACGGTACTACGGAGATGGAACTTTTGGGATAAGATTGGAGAATGTAAATCTTCAAAGAGGCTGATACATAATTCAATTTTGGTTTCTTTGGATGAGCAATTGGAAGATCACACCATAAATAAATTAGTGCCAATTTTAATTCATATTATACATGTCTAGGAATTCTTAAGTCAGTTTTGCATTGTGTATTGATTTGTATTTATTAATTTTTTAAGGTTATAATGTATACTTACTGTACACCACTCCTTTATTGTATAAGTCTTTTTTTAATACTTAGCCTAATATCATGATATGAACTTTTGTTCATTTAATGTAATGATTAAAGAGATTTAATTTTGATATGTTGCTTAATTTGATTATATTTTTTTATCAAGTGCATTCTAGAAAATTGATATTAATTTTTTAAAAAAATTCTAAATTTTTTCGACGGAATTTTTTTTCCGTCGAAAAATTTTACATCAGTTTTCGACGGAATCCATTTTCCGTCGAAAACCACCATAACAATTTTCGACGGAATTTCATTGATTTTCCGTCGAAAATTTTCAACAGAATTCGTTTTTCGTCGAAAACCACCACAACAATCTTCGACGGAATTTCGTTAATTTTCCGTTGAAAATTCTCCACGGAAATAAATTCCATCGAAAACTTTCCACGGATATAAATTCCGTTGAAATTTTTCCACGGATATAAATTCCGTTGAAATTTTTCCACGGAAATAAATTCCGTCGAAAAAATGGGTTATCAACGAAAGAATATTCGACAGCTTAAATTCCGTCGAAAATTCCGTCGAAAACTTCATTTTCGACGGAATTTATACCATTTTCGACGGATTTTTTCCGTCGAAAAAATGGACTTTTTTAGTAGTGCACCGGCCACTTTATCAATAACACTTATTCTATTAAATAATTCCCCTTAATTTATTCGCAGATCATGTCACCTAGATTAGTCCCCTGACGTTAATCAATAAAAAAAATTATATCCAATAATATAATCTTTGATTAACACTATAATATTGGAAATTATTCAATGTAAAATAAATCACTGCAACCCCAATCAGATGGAAGCATCCCAATTAATTAAGAAGTACCAATTTTTTTATAATATTTTTCCATGATATGGGAAGATCTTGGATAAGTTAGGCTAATGAGGCGGCGGAGCGGAGACAGATTTTTCCTCAATTTAATCATGTACTATATTTATATAAATAAAAACTTGAACTCGATTATACCAAAAAAAAAAAAAACTTGAACTCGATTTACTCGAAACATATTAAAATTTATATGGGTAAAGGATATCTCCAGTGAGCTCAAAACGACGTCGTTTTGGGACGGAAATCAAGATGTTTTTGTAATTATAATATATTGCAGGGTTATATTAGTCTTTATCATTATAATTTTTTAATCTTATAATCCAAAATGACGTCGTTTTGAGCTCACTGGAGATAACTTTATCTGCAGTGACTTGTGTAAGAACTCACACCGTTAATTAATGAAGTTAATTAATTAATTAAGAGAATTAGGAAATGATTACATAATTGACCCTAATAATTATTATAATGCTTTAATAATTATAGTAAGTGAGTAATAATGCTGAAAGTCGCTTTTCTGACGAAAAGTGCAGATACCGGTTCTGCTACTCGGTATAAATGCGTATCGATGAAGTATCCCAAAAAATTATAATACGTGCATAAATATTCCTAGAATAATATGTAGGACTTGTAAAACAAGTTTCAAGTTAAAATAATGAGAACTGGTGCCAGAACTGATATTGGCTATATAAAAGCGCGTACCGAAAATGTGCTGCGAAGAAATAAAATAAAAATATGATAAATCTTAGAAAAATGCTTAGGATCAGATTCCAAAGTTTGGGATTAAAATGCTAAGCATAGCAATTAGCGCTAATATAGTACAATTAAACTTAATACGGGTATAAATAGCCATGGCACAGATATTTAGGTCAGATTTATCATTCTCTACGTGCCTCCTTTCTTAGTGTGGGCTCTCCATGGCTGGCCACCTCCATTTCCTTCATGAAATAGCCCAAGTTGTCACCTTTTTGCTTGGTTCTTCCCTCTTTTTTCATGGTAAACACATAGTAGAGTGTATTGTAAGTAGGGAGGGTGCATCATTTCTGAGTTTTGGCACTGTCTTGTGAGGTGTTGAGGGGCTGACTTTGTGGTTTGAGTGTGAGAGCCATTGTCATGACATTGTGAGCTTCAAAGGGTGATCTTTGAAGAGAAAGAACCTTGGTTGGGTGTCATTTTCGTGCACCCTTGAAGTTAGTATCTTGGAACTGACTTGAGCGCTCCAAGAGCATCATTCATTGCTGTTTTAAGCTTTGGGTAAGTGGTTGAACCTCTGATCATGAGTTTTAGATGTTAAAAGTTGAGTCTTGGCATGTTTAATAAGATAAACAAGTAACTAATATGATAGATAATCTAAAAGGGCTTAAAGATGCATGCTTTAACATTTTGAGTTGTTAAAAATGAAACCTTGAGAGTGATATATCGTGAAATATAGAAATTGCATTCTGTCACGAAATATCCGGATATGGGGTCTTCTGATATCCGAATATGGATATCCGGATATAGATATCCGGATATGGCCCCGAATATATCCGGATATTCTGGGTTTTTAAGAACAGTAACAGTATTGTTCATGCAGAATGGTATTTTGGGTTTGTGGACCCATGATTAGTCAGTGTGGACTTCTGTATTAATTAGTTAAGTCAGAACCTATAGGGGCTTAAAGCTTTGTGAGAAACCTAAAGACATGAAACGTATAGAAAGGCGTTGTCTTTGTGTCATATACTTGTTGAATATGATTATTGATATGATTGTTGGTCCGAAACATATTGTGATTCTGTTGTGTTTGGACTTTGAGCTGGTGTGGACCTTGTACTGGATAGTTAGCTTACGAGGTAAGCTTTCGTGTCCTCGGTTTAGCCATTGTTGGTTCCACCATGTTCCACGGGGGATGGTTTATATGTATGTTGTGTTTTCATGCTTGATGATTTGAAATGCTGTTGAACTGTTAAGTGTAAGGGCTTATGATACGTATGTGTTGTTCCACTTTGACGGTAAGCCTGAGTATGTGGCGTCATACAAGATGGTGAGATTGTGGATGGATGCAAGTGGCGTATTGCACTATGTGTGCGTAATAAACTTACTATTGCATTTCTCTGGCCAGTAGATTATTGTTGAATTGATAATTTGAATTCGAAGTTTGAATTCAAATCTGTTCGCAATTAATCTTTCCGTTATACGTTTCTGTATTAAAGTTGTAATTTAATCTTTCTGTTATGCGTTATAAATTGAAAGTAAGAATAGACGTTACTAGGGTATTTGTATATAAAGACCTCAATTGAAGAGGGAATGAATGGAATGAACGAATGAAAGAAATGAAAGAGAAATGAATGAACGAATGAATGGAAGAAACTATTATCCCAGTTTTTGTGCATCTACTTTCTGACATGGTATCAGAGCAGAGTTCTGATCCTTTCTTCGTATTGTTCCTTTTCTTCTTCAATGGCCAACTCTGCTTTTGAAAACTCCAACCCCCTTCATGTTCCCTAAAACATTATTCTACGTCAAGATCCCAGATTGGATCTTGAAAGTTCTTATGCCTATGTTCGAAGAGAAGCCTAACAACACCATACTCTGGGGAATCCTAAACCCAGTGATGGTGCTACCCTTCTCACACATCCATCTCGCTCAGGACCTTCTCCATCTTCTGGCCGCAACCGTAACGACCAGCCTTCGTACACCTGCTTTCATTGTGGTGAGAAAGGCCACTCCGAACAACAAACGAACCACTCCCGAATCGAACCTTTTTGAACCGAACCATTTCCGAATCGAACCGTTTTTGAACCGTACCGTACCGTTTCCAATCGAACCGAACCACCAGTTTTGAACCGAACCACTTCCGAACCGAAACAGTTTTGAACCGAACAAGTTCCGAACCGAACCACCTCCGAACCGAACCACCTCCGAACCGAACCACTTCCGAACCGAACCAGTTTCGAACCGAACCACTTCCAAATCTTGTTTCTTCCGACCGTATTTTCATCTTCTTCGGGGGAGCATGGTTCATGTAGCTGATGTTCATTCCAGCTTGAAGATCAGTTGACAGATGTACTGACCAAAGCGATTTCTGGAAGAGTGTTTGAAGAAGCAATTAGCAAGTTAGGCATGATTGACATCCATGCACTAACTTGAGGGGGAGTGTTGAATTGATAATTTGAATTCGAAGTTTGAATTCAAATCTGTTCGCAATTAATCTTTCCGTTATACGTTTCTGTATTAAAGTTGTAATTTAATCTTTCTGTTATGCGTTATAAATTGAAAGTAAGAATAGACGTTACTAGGGTATTTGTATATAAAGACCTCAATTGAAGAGGGAATGTACGAATAAACGAATGAAAGAAATGAAAGAGAATGGAACAAACGAATGAATGGAAGAAACTATTATCCCAAGCAGTTTATGTGTACCTACTTTTTGACAATTATATTGACACACATGACATGATTATCTGTTCCTTACACTGATTTTGGAACTTATATATATATTGTTTGAACTGTTTTAGAACTTATATTGCACATATAAGTGAGTTTGGGGTGGAAGATCCTTGAGGACCCCTTGTCTTACTGAGATTTCTTTTTAGAGATCTCACCCCACGTTTTGGGCACCATTTCAGGTTCAGGTAATGCGGAGGTTGAGACCTCTAGCGACAGGAGGCCGGAGCTTAGCTGATTTATATGATGATTATGCTTGGATGCTAGATATGTCTGCTGCTATTTTGTTGTTAGCTTTATTATTATGTTGATGTTGATGAGACTCCTGTTGAACTTTGTTGCCTTGTTTGGTGAGCATGAGGATTGTCCATGCCACATTGATTGACTATGTCTTGTTTTAGTTTTGGGATTGTAATAAGGTATCAGGATTATGTCCGGACTACGCGTTGTAGTTCCGTGATTTCAGATACTCACTGTTATTAATATATTGAGGTATTTCAGTTAGTTGTCTTGCAATTTACAGATAGATGATGTTTTTACCAAAATGATTAAGTAATTAACTTAACTAAGTATAATGACGTCATAATTGAAATAAAAGAAAAAGATATTCCGCATTTTAAGTAAGCGTGACTTAATACAATGACATTTTAACAAACCGGGATATACACGAGATGTTACAACTGGAGAAATACTTTTCCCAATTTATATTATACTCACCTTCTACTTATAAATATTTTAAATTAAAATTAATGCAATAATTATTCTTAATTTCAAAATTAATTTATTCCCTCATATATAAATTTAAAATTATATTTAAAATAAATATTAAATTAGTGAAGATAAATTAATATCATTAACCTTATTAACAGATTAACTAAGATTAATATTTATTTAAGTTAAAAATGTAGAACAGGACCAACAATCATTGGTTTAAGTGGTATAAGAAGCCTATTCCCATTAACCAAAGATCTTGAGTTTGTACATATATTTTTTAATATTTTCAATAACTGATTTTTTTTCTTTCTAATAAAATAACATGCCAATTATTGAGTCACGAGTATAGGCCGGCCTTGAAATTTATAATGCATCATGCATTACATCGAACATGTTTCGTGTGCACAGTAATACTTTTATGCTTAATCATAAATTTGGTTAGTAATAATTTGATTATTGGTTGATGAGGTGTATGTATTAATTAATCGACTAATTATTTGTCAGCAAGTTATATTTTTTGGGGAAAATAACCTTTTTCGTGACCATTCTAAGCCAAATAATATAATTTAATAAAAATATGCATACATAATTGACCATGAAGTCTCCAAGTCCAACTAGTAATAACAATAGTGGTTAAACATCCATAAGTTATTACGGAAGTGTTTCATTATTAGTTAATTGGATAGCATAAGAATGGTATAAGTGGTCAAAATATCAATAATTTCTTGGTGAATAACATTTTGACTTAATTGAAAAGTATAAAAATAAGATAGAGTGTTTTAGGTATGTAAATAACAAAGTTATACGTATATTTCAAATAAAATATATGTGGATCAGAATTTGAGTCAATCAATTATTTAAAAAGTTCAACTTATTAATTGATCTTTAATATCTTATAAGGGATAGGATATTGTGACAACCAAGTCATGTTACAACCATGTGACAACCAGTCAATCTCACCGTTAAATTAGATTTTTGATCCAACGATCCTGATTTAATCCTTATATACACTCTCATTTCCCCTTCTCTCTCCCCTTTCTCTCTCATCACACACTCTCTCTTCCCTTCTCTCTCATCATACTATCTACCGTCGTCGCGCCGCCTCACTCCACCGCTGCCGTCGCGCCTCCCCTTCTAATTCACCGCCGCCGCCATTAAAATAAGGTATAGAATCATTACGCTCTGTTTTGTCAGCCTTTCGTTCTGCTCTTCTAAATGTGAACACAACCTTAGATTTTACATTATTGTAAAATGCTGTAACATTGTGAGATTGGGGAAGGTGGAATTATGTACTAGCAGCCGTAGGATTTTTCAGAATTTTGCAGTTTGTATCTGAGTTTTGTGAATACAGTTACAGTTCCTATAATTCTTACAAACCTACTATCCAACGAAACAAGTGACTCGAAATTATTGAATCTCATCCAACAAAATTTTAAAAAAATGAATTTCATCCAACGAAACACGTTGAAAATGGCAGTGGCAAGGCGGTGGAGTGGGCAGCGCGACGACGGAGGTGGAGTAGGCGGCCGCGCGACGGCGGCTATGAGCTTGACTGGTAAGAGAGAGAGTGTGATGAGAGAGAAAGGGGATAGAGAAGGGGAAGTGAGGGTGTATATAAAATCAGGATCGTTGGATCAAAAACCTAATTTAACGGTGAGATTGACTGGTTGTTACATGGTTGTAACATGACTTGGTTGTCACAATATCCTATCACATCTTATAATATATAGATAAAATATGTGTATCGAAAGATCATTGGGATTATCTTTTCAAATGATTGAACGACTTAGTCACTCATTTATATTTAATAACTAAATCCACTTTATTAACATATAATTGATGAATAAAATTTTATGTTGAGTCTAAATTATACTTTAATCAATGTACGGAGTCTTCTGTTTCTGTAAAACCAGTCGATGTAGATAATTTAGAAATTGCAATAGTTGAAGGTTTATAATCTATCATTTAATATGACTATAAAAATTTTCCTATACACACAACATTTTGTGGGGTCCGCTGCAAAAAAAAAACTTCGGCACGCAAAACAAATCTCTATAACATAACACAATCACTTTTCCTACAACATAACTCTTATAAAACTCATAGTTGAATAAAAGAATGAATAATACAAAAAAGAAAAAACAGATAAATCTGTTTCTTCCTTCTTATCGTCCGATAATACGACAAATTTATGGCTTTTATAAATTTCATATAAATATTTTATTAAATTATGACTAAATTGCATAATATCCTAAACCATCAAAATTAAATAAAAGGTCCGAACGAATTGTGTAACAATATAAACTAGTAAGAAGTAACTCTTCCGTATATATATCATATGGATATTTTTAAATTTAGATGAAATTTTAAAATATAAATAAAAAATGCTTAAAAAGTAAAAATTAAAAAATATACATAAATAATTCAGATAATAGTTAAAAAAAATATAAATCAAAATAAGACTAATTTGTCCCTTTAAAAATTGATTACGTTATAATTCAACCTTAGAATTAGAACTGGGCCTTTTATTTGAACACATTTTGAAATTATAAGAGTGAATGTATAATTTCATATTTTAAAGATATAAGCGATATAATACTTGTCTTTCATTTATAAACATGTCAAATTAACTCTTTAAAGCAAATAAATGTGAAATTAATATTTATAATTACATCAAATTATTTTTCAGTAGATAAAATCAATATTGTTATTTATATTTAATTTTTGAATGGCCAATTTAATTATCAAAAGAATTTCGCAAATGTGGATGTCGTTGGTAAATGGATAACTAATATGATTTTATTTTTTTCGAAATATTATGATATTTATATCTTCAAAAGACCAAGACAAGTGTTCACTCAAATTACAATTTTTTTTCTATGGATAGATAAAAAATACTAATAAATATTGTAAATTGACCTTTTTATTCATTGATAATTTATCATAACAAGTTTGTCAATGTACTATTACGAGTCACATAATTTTACACCAAAATAAACTACACTCTAAATCTTTGTTGACCAGATAAAAGCCAAATGTCATGAAAAATTCGTATGTGTGATTTTCTTGTATCTACTATATGCTAGTATTTCGGCAACGCTAATAGCCTATGAAGCACCGACACTTCAAAAGCCTTGACGTGTCGTGTTCGACACTTTCTGACAGTCTGACACTTCCCGACACTCCAACACACATTGTAGAGATTCAAAAAAAGGTTCAAAGGTTGTGTTGCATTGTGTTTTTAGTTCCAACTATTAGATTTATTGATTACGATTACCATTTTATTGAGTTTAATATAAATATATGGGATATCTGATATTTCTTTGCAAAATTGATGGGTATTATAAGTTTAGTTTCGTTGTTTTTGTTAAGTTATTAAATATTAAATATAATATACACTATATAAATTAAAAATATTATTTAATATCAAAACGTGTCATAACTTGTCGAAATTTAAATTTTTTTTAGAATTAACGTGTCGGAGTGTCATGTCGGAGTGTCTCGTGTCCCGTGTCGGTACCGGTGTTACATAACTGCTAACAATCAACGGGAAAAAGGTGTGTTATTTTAAATGACACATCTTATATCCTTTTATTTTCACAAAAGGTAGAATTCATATCTTAAAAAAAAAAATTTCCCTCCACTCTCTTATGATTTATTTCTTTTTCTCACTTAAAATGACATAATTTTATATTTTTAAATGATACACATTTTTTCAAACAATCGGATGGATATTCTAATGTGAAAAAATAAATTTATAATCATATTATTTAATCATAATCACTTATTAATGATGAGATAAGAAATAGAAGAATATATAATATAATTCTTAGGAGAAGGATATTGTGACAACCAAGTTGTGTTACTATCAAGTGACTACCAATCAATCTCACCGTTAGATCGATCATGTTGATCCATCGATTATATTTATTTTCATCTTTGTATGGTCATGATTTCTCATAATAAAAATATTAAATATGAGAAATCATAACTATACAAAGGTGAAAATAAATATAAAGTACTAAATTTGGAAAATTATGACCATACAAATATGGAAATAAATATAACCATTGAATCGATATAACGGTGAGATTGATTGATAGTCACTTTGTAGTAACAGTTGGTTATCACAATATCCATCCCCTAATTCTTATCTGAATGGCACATTTTTCCACCTGCGAAGATCATTTATTATTGTGCCGTGTTTGAATTGAAAAGGCTGCTTTGGACAGAAATTTGGCTTCCCAACATGCTGAAGATGAATGGGGTCACGATGGCGACCATGTTCAAAGTTCAAACCCCATGGTATGGTATTGAATTCTCTTACACGTGTGGGGTCGACCGCGAAGCCAACAAGAAAAATGATTACAGCAAACCGCAGCATTGACCCAACTACTTCAACAAAGGAATAGCATATGGTCTATGTTTCTGACTTTTCACTTCACCATTACCATTGCCATTGCCTGCGTCACCCAACGTTACAACACTGGTCTGTGCACGTACGTAACTGCCCGTGAATATCGACCTTCTTGTTTCTAAAACTGTAATAATAATAAATAAATAAAAATGGCAAACAGAGTGCAGTCTCCTCGTAATGGCATCGTGGGGACATTTAGGAATCTTCTTCAACCTTGGCTCTTGTCGTAGGACGTTTCCATACATATTTTCTCGGCAACCAAACAGGGTTTGTCCGCCATTCCTGATTCAAGGGATGATGACACCTACAAAAGAAATTAACCAGTATTGCTATGCAAATGCAATCGGTGACATATTATTGGTTAAGGATTCATTGAACGTGGACGATGATTGCCGTTTTT
>JAVKPL010013885.1:0-11865 GCA_032173675.1 Gastrolobium villosum
GAAAACTGATGAGTAAAATAAATGCAAAAGAAATTGATTTTGTAAAGTTTTTTGACGGAAAATGGATTCCGTCGAAAATGGATGAATAAAATAAATGCAAAAGAAATTGGTTTTGTGAATTTTTTTGACGGAAAATGGATTCCGTCGAAAATGGATGAATAAAATAAATACAAAAGAAATTGATTTTGTGAAGTTTTTCGATGGAAAATGGATTCCGTCGAAAATGGATGAATAAAATAAATGCAAAAGAAATTGATTTTGTGAAGTTTTTGGATGGAAAACAGATTCCATCGAAAATGGATGAGTAAAATAAATGCAAAAGAAAATGATATTGTGAAGTTTTTTGACAGAAAACGGATTCCGTCGAAAATGGATGAATAAAATAAATGCAAAAGAAATTGATTTTGTGAAGTTTTTCGACGAAAATGGATTTCGTCGAAGATTTTTGACGGAAAACGAATTCCGTCGAAAACGGATGAATAAAATAAGTTGCAAAAGAAATTCATTTTGTGAAGTTTTTCGACGGAAAAAGAATTTCGTCGAAAACTGATGAATAAAATAATTGCAAAAGAAATTGATTTTGTGAAGTTTTTAGACGGAAAACGAATTCCGTCAAAAATGGATGAATAAAATAAATGCAAAAGAAATTGATTTTGTGAAGTTTTTGGACGGAAAACGGATTCCGTCGAAAATGGATGAATAAAATAAAAGCAAAAGAAATTGATATTGTGAAGTTTTTTGACAGAAAACGGATTCCGTCGAAAATGGATGAATAAAATAAATGCAAAAGAAATTGATTTTGTGAAGTTTTTCGACGAAAATGGATTTCGTCAAAGATTTTTGACGGAAAACGAATTCCGTCGAAAACGGATGAATAAAATAAGTTGCAAAAGAAATTCATTTTGTGAAGTTTTTCGACGGAAAACGAATTCCGTCGAAAACTAATGAATAAAACAAATGCAAAAGAAATTGATTTTGTGAACTTTTTCGATGGAAAATGGATTCCGTCAAAAATTGATGAATAAAACAAATGCAAAAGAAATTCATTTTTGTGAAGTTTTTCGACGAAAATGGACTTAGTCGAAGATTTTTGACGGAAAACGAATTCCGTCGAAAATGGATGAATAAAATAAATTGCAAAAGAAATTCATTTTGTGAAGTTTTTCGACGGAAAACGAATTCCGTCGAAAGCTGATGAATAAAATAATTTCAAAAGAAATTGATTTTGTGAAGTTTTTCGACGGAAAAAGAATTTCGTCGAAAACTGATGAGTAAAATAAACTCAAAAGAAATTGATTTTGTAAAGTTTTTTGAAGGAAAACGGATTCCGTCGAAGATGGATGAATAAAATAATTGCAAAAGGAATTGATTTTGTGAAGTTTTTCGACGAAAATGGATTTCGTCGAAGATTTTTGACGGAAAATGTATTCCGTCGAAAATGGATGAATAAAATGAATGCAAAAGAAATTGATTTTTTGAAGTTTTTCGACGGAAAAAGAATTTCGTCGAAAACTGATGAATAAAACAAATGCAAAAGAAATTGATTTTGTGATACTTTTCGACGGAAAATGGATTCCGTCGAAAACTCATGACTAAAATAAATGCAAAAGAAATAGATTTTGTGAAGTTTTTCGAGGAAAATGGATTCCGACGAAGATTTTTGATGGAAAATGAATTCCGTCGAAAATGGATGAATAAAGTAAATGTAAAAGAAATTGATTTTGTGAAGTTTTTTGACGGAAAATGGATTCCATCGAAAACTAATGAATAAAATAAATGTAAAAGAAATTGATTTTGTGAAATTTTTCAATGGAAAATGGATTTCGTCGAAAACTGATGAATAAAATAAATGCAAAAGAAATTGATTTTGTGAAGTTTTTTGACGGAAAATGGATTCCGTCGAATATTTTTGATGGAAAGTGATTTGCGTCGAAGATTTTTGACTGAAAATGAATTCCGTCGAAAACGGATGAATAAAATAAATGCAAAAAAAAATGATTTTGAATTTTTTTTTTTTGACAAAAAATGGATTCCGTCGAAGATTTTTGACGGAAAATGAATTCCGTTGAAAACGGATGAATAAAGTAAATGGAATAGAAATTCATTTTGTGAAGTTTTTTGACGGAAAATGGATTCCATAAAAAACGGATGAATAAAATAAATGCAGAAAAAATTGATTTTGTGTTGTTTTTCGAATGAAAATGGATTCCGTTGAAAACAGATGAATAAAATAAATGATGAAGAAATTGATTTTGTGTTGTTTTTCGAAGGAAAATTGATTCCGTTGAAAACGGATGAATAGAATAAATGCAAAAAAAAATTGACTTTGTGAAATTTTTCGACGAAAAAGGAAATCCGTCGAAGATTTTGGACGGAAAATGAATTCCGTAAAAAATAGATGAATAAAATAAAGTGGAAAAGAAATTGATTTTGTGAAGTTTTTCGACGGAAACTGGATTCAGTCGAAAACGGATGAAAAAAATATATGCAAAAGAAATTGATTTTGTGAAGTTTTTCGACGGAAAATGGATTCCGTCAAAGATTTTTGACGGAAAATGTATTCCGTCGAAAATGGATGAATAAAATAAATGCAAAAGAAATTGATTTTGTGAAGTTTTTTGACGGAAAATGGATGAATAAAATAAATGCAAAAGAAATTGATTTTGTGAAGTTTTTCGACGGAAAATGGATTCCGTCGAAAACTGATGAATAAAATAAATGCAAAAGAAATTTATTTTGTGAAGTTTTTCGACGGAAAATAGATTCCGTCAAAGATTTTTGACGGAAAATGAATTCCGTCAAAAATGGATGAATAAAATAAATGCAAAAGAAATAGATTTTGTGAAGTTTTTGGACGGAAAATGGATTTCGTTGAAATTGGATGAATAAAATAAATGCAAAAGAAATTGATTTTGTGAAGTTTTTCGACGAAAATGGATTGCGTCGAAGATTTGTGGCGGAAAACGAATTCCGTTGAAAACGGATGAATAAAATAAATTGCAAAAGAAATTAATTTTGTGAAGTTTTTCGACGGAAAAAGAATTTCGTCGAAAACTGATGAATAAAATAAATGCAAAAGAAATTGATTTTGTGAAGTTTTTCGATGGAAAATGGATTCCGTCGAAAACTGATGAATAAAATAAATGCAAAAGAAATTGATTTTGTTAAGTTTTTCGATGGAAAATGGATTCCGTCGAAGATTTTTGATGGAAAATGAATTACGTCGAAAATGGATGAATAAAATAAATGCAAAAGAAAATGATTTTGAGAAGTTTTTCGACGGAAAACTAATTCTGTTGAAAACTGATGAATAAAATAAATGCAAAAGAAATTGATTTTGTGAAGTTTTTGGACGGAAAACGGATTCCGTCGAAAATGGATGAATAAAAAAAATGCAAAAGATATTGATTTTGTGAAATTTTTCGATGGAAAATGGATTCCGTCGAAAACTGATGAATAAAATAAATGCAAAAGAAATTGATTTTGTGAAGTTTTTCGACGGAAAATGGATTCCGTCGAAAACTGATGAATAAAATAAATGCAAAAGAAATTGATTTTGAGAAGTTTTTCGACGGAAAATCGATTCCGTCGAAGATTTTCGACGGAAAATGAATTTCGTCGAAAATGGATGAATAAAATAGATGCAAAAGAAATGGATTTTGTGAAGTTTTTTGACAGAAAAAGGATTCCGTCGAAAATGGATGAATAAAATAAATGCAAAAGAAATTGATATAGTGAAGTTTTTTGACGGAAAACGAATTTTGTCGAAATCTGATGAATAAAATAAATGCAAAAGAAATTGATTTTGTGAAGTTTTTCGACGGAAAATGGATTCCGTCAAAGATTTTTGACGAAAAATGTATTACGTCGAAAATGTAGGAATAAAATAAATGCAAAAGAAATTGATTTTGTGAAGTGTTTTGACGGAAAATGGATTCCGTCGAAATTGGATGAATAAAAAAAATGCAAAAGAAATTGATTTTGTGAAGTTTTTCGATGGAAAATGGATTCCGTCGAAAACTGATGAATAAAATAAATGCAAAAGAAATTGATTTTGTGAAGTTTTTCGACGGAAAATGGATTCCGTCGAAAACTGATGAATAAAATAAATGCAAAAGAAATTGATTTTGTGAAGTTTTTCGACGGTAAATGGATTCCGTCAAAGATTTTTGACGGAAAATGAATTCCGTCAAAAATGGATGAATAAAATAAATGCAAAAGAAATTGATTTTGTGAAGTTTTTGGACGGAAAACGGATTCCGGCGAAAATGGATGAATAAAATAAATGCAAAAGAAATTGATTTTGTGAAGTTTTTTTGACAGAAAATGGATTTCGTCGAAAATGGATGAATAAAATAAATGCAAAAGAAATTGATATTGTGAAGTTTTTTTGACCGAAAATGTATTTCGTCGAAAATGGATGAATAAAAGAAATTGATTTTGTGAAGTTTTTCGACGAAAATGGATTGCGTCGAAGATTTTTGGCGGAAAACGAATTCCGTCGAAAACGGATGAATAAAATAAATTGCAAAAGAAATTCATTTTGTGAAGTTTTTTGACGGAAAAAGAATTGCGTCGAAAACTGATGAATAAAATAAATGCAAAAGAAATTGATTTTGTGAAGTTTTTCGACGGAAAATGGATTCCGTAGAAAACTGATGAATAAAATAAATGCAAAAGAAATTGATTTTGTTAAGTTTTTCGACGGAAAATGGATTCCGTCGAAGATTTTTGACGGAAAATGAATTCCGTCGAAAATGGATGAATAAAGCAAATGCAAAAGAAATTGATTTTGTGAAGTTTTTTGACAGAAAATGGATACCGTCGAAAATGGATGAATAAAATAAATGAAAAAGAAATTGATATTGTCAAGTTTTTTGACAGAAAACGGATTCCGTCGAAAATGGATGAATAAAATAAATGCAAAAGAAATTGATTTTGTGAAGATTTTCGACGCAAATGGATTTCGTCGAAGATTTTTGACGGAAAACGAATTCCGTCGAAAACGGATGAATAAAATAAGTTGCAAAAGAAATTCATTTTGTGAAGTTTTTCGACGGAAAAAGAATTTCGTCGAAAACTGGTGAATAAAATAATTGCAAAAGAAATTGATTTTGTGAAGTTTTTAGACGGAAAATGGATTCCGTCGAAAACTGATGAATAAAATAAATGCAAAAGAAATTGATTTTGTAAAATTTTTTGACAGAAAACGGATTCCATCGAAATGGATGAATAAAATAAAAGCAAAAGAAATTGATATTGTGAAGTTTTTTAACGGAAAATGGTTTCCGTCGAAAATGGATGAATAAAATAAATGCAAAAGAAATTTATTTTGTGAAGTTTTTCGACGAAAATGGATTTCGTCGAAGATTTTTGACAGAAAACGGATGAATAAAATAAATTGCAAAAGAAATTCATTTTGTGAAGTTTTTCGACGGAAAACGAATTCCGTTGAAATCTGATGAATAAAATAAATGCAAAAGAAATTGACTTTGTGAAGTTTTTCGATGGAAAATGGATTCCGTCGAAAATGGATGAATAAAAAAATGCAAAAGAAATTGATTTTGTGAAGTTTTTGGACAGAAAATGGATTCCGTCGAAAATGGATGAATAAAATAAATGCAAAAGAAATTGATATTGTGAAGTTTTTTGACAGAAAACGGATTCCGTCGAAAATGGATGAATAAAATAAATGCAAAAGGAATTAATTTTTTGAAGTTTTTCGACGAAAATGGATTTCGTCGAAGATTTTTGACGGAAAACGAATTCCGTCGAAAACGGATGAATAAAATAAGTTGCAAAAGAAATTCATTTTGTGAAGTTTTTCGACGGAAAAAGAATTTCGTCGAAAACTGATGAATAAAATAATTGCAAAAGAAATTGATTTTGTGAAGTTTTTAGACGGAAAATGGATTCCGTCGAAAACTGATGAATAAAATAAATGCAAAAGAAATTGATTTTGTGAAGATTTTTGATAGAAAATGGATTCAGTCGAAAATGGATGAATAAAATAAATGCAAAAGAAATTGATATTGTGAAGTTTTTTGACGGGAAACGGATTCCGTCGAAAATGGATGAATAAAATAAATGCAAAAGCAAATGATTTTGTGAAGTTTTTCGACGAAAATGGATTTCGTCGAAGAGTTTTGACGGAAAACGAATTCCGTCGAAAATGTATGAATAAAATAAATTGCAAAAGAAATTCATTTTGTGATGTTTTTCGACGGAAAACGAATTCCGTCGAAAACTGATGAATAAAACAAATGCAAAAGAAATTGATTTTGTGAAGTTTTTCGATGGAAAATGGATTCCGTCAAAAACTGACGAATAAAACAAATGCAAAAAAAATTCATTTTGTGAAGTTTTTCGACGAAAATGGACTTCGTCGAAGATTTTTGACGGAAAACGAATTCCGTTGAAAATGGATGAATAAAATAAATTGCAAAAGAAATTCATTTTGTGAAGTTTTTCGACGGAAAACGAATCCCGTCGAAAGCTTATGAATAAAATAATTGCAAAAGAAATTGATTTTGTGAAGTTTTTGGACGGAAAACGGATTCCGTCATAAATGGATGAATAAAATAAATGCAAAAGAAATTGATTTTGTGAAGTTTTTTGACGGAAAATGGATGAATAAAATAAATGCAAAAGAAATTGATTTTGTGAAGTTTTTCGACTGATGAATAAAATAAATGCAAAAGAAATTGACTTTGTGAAGTTTTTGGACGGAAAAGGGATTCCGTCGAAGATTTTTTACGGAAAATGTATTCCGTCGAAAATGGATGAATGAAATAAATGCAAATGAGATTTACTTTGTGAAGTTTTTCGACGGAAATAGAATTTCGTCGAAAACTGATGAATACAATAAGTGCAAAAGAAATTGATTTTGTGAAGCTTTTCGTCGAAAAAAGGATTCCGTCGAAGATTGTTGACGGAAAATGAATTCCGTCGAAAATGGATGAATAAAATAAATGAAAAAGAAATTGATTTTGTGAAGTTTCTCGACTTAAAAAGAATTTTGTCGAAAACTGATGAATAAAATAAATGCAATAGAAATGGATTTTGTGAAGTTTTTCGACGAAAAATGGATTCCGTCGAAAATTGATGAATAAAATAAACTCAATAGAAATTGATTTTGTAAAGTTTTTCCACGGAAAATGGATTCCGTCGAAGATTTTTGACGGAAACCGAATTCCGTCGAAAATTGAAGAATAAAATAAATGCAAAAGAAATTAATTTTGTGAAGTTTTTTGACGGAAAACGGATTCCATCGAAATGGATGAATAAAATAAAAGCAAAAGAAATTGATATTGTGAAGTTTTTTGACGGAAAACGGTTCCCGTCGAAAATGGATGAATAAAAGAAATGCAAAAGAAATTTATTTTGTGAAGTTTTTCGACGAAAATGGATTTCGTCGAAGATTTTTGACCGAAAACGGATGACTCAAATAAATTGCAAAAGAAATTCATTTTGTGAAGTTTTTCGACGGAAAATGGATTCCGTCGAAGATTTTGGACGGAAAATGAATTCCGTCGAAAACGGATGAATAAAATAAATGCAAAAGAAATTTATTTTGTGAAGTTTTTCGATGGAAAATGGATTCCGTCGAAAATGGATGAATAAAATAAATGCAAAAGAAATTGATTTTGTGAAGTTTTTGGACAGAAAACGGATTCCGTCGAAAATGGATGAATAAAATAAATGCAAAAGAAATTGATATTGTGAAGTTTTTTGACAGAAAACAGATTCCGTCGAAAATGGATGAATAAAATAAATGCAAAAGAAATTGATTTTGTGAAGTTTTTCGACGAAAATGGATTTCGTCGAAGATTTTTGACGGAAAACGAATTCCGTCGAAATCGGATGAATAAAATAAGTTGCAAAAGAAATTCATTTTGTGAAGTTTTTCGACGGAAAAAGAATTTCGTCGAAAACTGATGAATAAAATAATTGCAAAAGAAATTGATTTTGTGAAGTTTTATACGGAAAATGGATTCCGTCGAAAACTGATGAATAAAATAAATGCAAAAGAAATTGATTTTGTGAAGATTTTTGACAGAAAATGGATTCAGTCGAAAATGGATGAATAAAATAAATGCAAAAGAAATTGATATTGTGAAGTTTTTTGACGGGAAACGGATTCCGTCGAAAATGGATGAATAAAATAAATGCAAAAGCAAATGATTTTGTGAAGTTTTTCGACGGAAAATGGGTTCCGTCGCAGATTTTTGACGGAAAATGAATTCCGTCGAAAATGGATGAATAAAATAAATGCAAAAGATATTGATTTTGTGAAGTTTTTTGACGGAAAATGGATGAATAAAATAAATGCAAAAGAAATTGATTTTGTGAAGTTTTTCGATGGAAAATGGATTCCGTCAAAAACTGATGAATAAAACAAATGCAAAAGAAATTCATTTTGTGAAGTTTTTCGACGAAAATCGACTTCGTCGAAGATTTTTGACGGAAAACGAATTCCGTCGAAATTGGATGAATAAAATAAATTGCAAAAGAAATTCATTTTGTGAAGTTTTTCGACGGAAAACGAATTCCGTCGAAAGCTTATGAATAAAATAATTGCAAAAAGAAATTGATTTTGTGAAGTTTTTCGACGGAAAAAGAATTTCGTCGAAAACTGATGAATAAAATAAATGCAAAAGAAATTGATTTTGTGAAGTTTTTCGACGAAAAATGGATTCCGTCGAAAACTGATGAATAAAATAAATGCAAAAGAAATTGATTTTGTAAAGTTTTTGGACGGAAAATGGATTCCGTCGAAAACTGATGAATAAAATAAATGCAAAAGAAATTGATTTTGTGAAGTTTTTCGCCGGAAAATGGGTTCCGTCGCAGACTTTTGACGGAAAATGAATTCCGTCGAAAATGGATGAATAAAATAAATGCAAAAGAAATTGATTTTGTTAAGTTTTTCGATGGAAAATGGATTCCGTCGAAAACTGATGAATAAAATAAATGCAAAAGAAATTGACTTTGTGAAGTTTTTGGACGGAAAAGGGATTCCGTCGAAGATTTTTGACGGAAAATGTATTCCGTCGAAAATGGATGAATGAAATAAATGCAAATGAGATTTACTTTGTGAAGTTCTTCGACGGAAATAGAATTTAGTCGAAAACTGATGAATACAATAAGTGCAAAAGAAATTGATTTTGTGAATTTTTTCGTCGGAAAATGATTCCGTCGAAGATTTTTGACGGAAAATGAATTCCGTCGAAAATGGATGAATAAAATAAATGCAAAAGAAATTGATTTTGTGAAGTTTCTCGACATAAAAAGAATTTCGTCGAAAACTGATGAATAAAATAAATGCAATAGAAATGGATTTTGTGAAGTTTTTCGACGAAAAATGGATTCCGTCGAAAATTGATGAATAAAATAAACTCAAAAGAAATTGATTTTGTAAAGTTTTTCGACGGAAAATGGATTCCGTCGAAGATTTTTGACGGAAACCGAATTCCGTCGAAAATTGATGAATAAAATAAATGTAAAAGAAATTAATTTTGTGAAGTTTTTTGACGGAAAACGGATTCCATCGAAATGGATGAATAAAATAAAAGCAAAAGAAATTGATATTGTGAAGTTTTTTGACGGAAAACGGTTTCCGTCGAAAATGGATGAATAAAATAAATGCAAAAGAAATTTATTTTGTTAAGTTTTTCGACGAAAATGGATTTCGTCGAAGATTTTTGACCGAAAACGGATGACTAAAATAAATTGCAAAAGAAATTCATTTTGTGAAGTTTTTCGACGGAAAACGAATTCCGTCGAAAACTGATGAATAAAATAAATGCAAAAGAAATTGATTTTGTGAAGTTTTTCGATGGAAAATGGATTCCGTCGAAAATGGATGAATAAAATAAATGCAAAAGAAATTGATTTTGTGAAGTTTTTGGACAGAAAACGAATTCCGTCGAAAATGGATGAATAAAATAAATGCAAAAGAAATTGATATTGTGAAGTTTTTTGACAGAAAACGGATTCCGTCGAAAATGGATGAATAAAATAAATGCAAAAGAAATTGATTTTGTGAATTTTTTCGACGAAAATGGATTTCGTCGAAGAATTTTGACGGAAAACGAATTCCGTCGAAATCGGATGAATAAGATAAGTTGCAAAAGAAAGTCATTTTGTGAAGTTTTTCGACGGAAAAAGAATTTCGTCGAATATAAAATAATTGCAAAAAAATTGATTTTGTGCAGATTTTTGACGGAAAACGAATTCCGTCGAAAATGGATGAATAAAATAAATGCAAAAGAAATTGATTTTGTGAAGTTTTTGGACGGAAAACGGATTCCGTCGAAAATGGATGAATGAAATAAATGCAAATGAGATTTACTTTGTGAAGTTTTTCAACGGAAAATGGATTCCGTCGAAAACTGATGAATAAAATAAATGCAAAAGAAATTGATATTGTGAAGTTTTTTGACGGAAAATGGATTCCGTCGAAGATTTTTTACGGAAAATGAATTCCGTCGAAAATGGATGTGTAACATCCCGCCTAATTAAGAACCTAATTAAAATTGCAATTAGCAATAGGGTAGAATACGTATATGCGGACTATATATATGTTTGCTCTAGGACGGAATTCAAATTTTATTTAGGGATTTATTGGCATAACCATGGCAGTTAAGTACTTATTCTATGCATGTGAAATTTTAGGAATAATGTAATTATAACATATAGGAAGCGTAGTGCTATTTAGAATTATATGAGTGCTCACCTAAAAGCATGCTATTAAGTTTAAGTAAGGAGTAAATCTTTAGTAAATAATTAGAGGTGCATAAAAGTTAGAAGGTTTGGATTAATTCCTAATTAAGAAAACAATTGGACTTATATGAACACAATTATTTTGGTCTTAGGCCCTAGAATCCTTGACATTAAACCACCCAAAATTCTCTTGTTACCCCTCCCTCCTTGCGTTTTGTTGGGGCTGTACACAGCTCCTAATTGTGTGTTTAAGGTACAAATAAAAATTCAGCTTGTATTTACACTCCCTAACCGCCACCTTGCATCAACATTGGGACCCTTGAGAGAGCTTCTTTCCTTATGCATCCACCCTAGGCTCCCCTTCACATGTCATCCTCACCTCTCATGCGCATGGAGCATTGGGTAGAGGGAATTTTTGTTGCTTGCACTCTTATTCAAGGCAGCAGCGCTTGGGCAGTGTGAGGCATAAGTTCTGCATGTTTGACCAAGCTTCTCTCACCTTTCACCATCAAAGCCTTCAACCAATGCACATGAGTTGCCCTTGGTTCTTGGTTGATGTCCTTGCTTGCTTTCCACGCCATCCTTGCTGCATTGTGTAAGGTAAGAGCTGCTGCAAACTCTCATCCGTCACCATCCAACATTATGCGCATGGGACATTGTGAGAAAAAGAAATTACTACATGTTTGATCCATCACCATCAAAGCTTTCCCCCTTTGTGCGCATAGGATATTGTGAGAAGGAAAGGTTCTTCATGTTGACCAAACCATCCAACCTTATGCGCATAGGACTTTGTGAGAAGAAGAAATTGCTTCAAGTATGATCCATCACCATCAAACCTTCCCAAAATGGTCCATCACCATCAAACCACACCAGCCTTGTGCGCATAAGGCATGGCAATCCTTGATTCTTTTTGCTGACACTTTGCAGCCAAACAAACAGCCTTTGATTCTGACTTTGCAGCCCCACAAATCATGCATGCATGCGCTGTCTTCTTGTAGACAGTGAGTGGAAAGCTGCTACATGTTGACCCTAGATGCTCTCATCTATCACCATCAAAACAGCCTTGTGCGCATGAATGAGGCTTGGCACACCATGATACTTTCGCAGCCCCACATACCACACTTGCACAAATAAAATGCT
>JAVKPL010013886.1:0-11950 GCA_032173675.1 Gastrolobium villosum
TGCGACCTAAACTATACAATTTAAAAACAGTGCCACTTAAATTTTGTTCTGCAGTGAATTGTTTGCAATTGTGGCGCAGAATTGCACCAAAAGAATCACCCCATTCTCCCTTTCCCGAATAAAGAGGTGTGATTGAAGGGTAATCAGTAATCAAAACAAAGCAGATTTTTATTTTTATTTTTCCATAACACGAAAGGTGCAAATGCCCTATGCCAGGTGGAATCTAAAACATAGCAGACCTTGCATATGTATTGAGTCCAGAGGTCCCTTTGAATTATTTTCATCTCAGTGTCATTTGACATCCCAAAGGTGGATGACAAGCTTCCATTCTCGCTCAAGAAAGATCTAACTATCTTCATGGCAGATTCAATCACTTGGTCAGTCCATACATCATCTGACTTGCCTAAAACATAAAATAACCAGATCAATATAATCCAGGATACTTCAAAATTTTAATTGATGACAATAAACACAGAAAATCTACAGGAACAAGTTTAAGACAGCTTACTTGATATTGATTCCGTGGAATCAACATAGTGTATTTTCCAACCAAACAGTGTTTGTAGTCGACTGAGCATCCTCTTCTGTCATGGACAAAACTTCCATATCAATCTCAAACTTCAAATTTCTGTACTAACTCCAGTAAATTCAATGTATAGTGACTATATGATAGATTACATCAAAATTAATTTTAGAAACAGCACCCGGAAAAAAAATGATAGTAACCTTAAAATTGCTAAACAGAGTCTTATACCTAAAACAAAAACAAAAATTATTGATATTGCACAGACTTTTGCCATTTGAAATAAATGCTCTTCAAAAATAACAGTAGATATTTCAAAATTCAATATCGGAATTCATATAAGCATCTCATGGTCAATCTTCTATCACATATGGTGAGATTAACCAGAAAAATGACCATACTCAGTTTCTTTGCATATGTGGCCAACAGAAATGTTTTTTATCAAGAATGTTTGATTAAGGAGGTCACAGAAATGACAAGTTATTTTTACCTGACGGCGAACAAGCCTCCGAGTATTAACCTTTACTTTTTCAATTGCTTCTTCCAAAAGAATTATGGATTTAGTATCAGAGGAAGATCTCAACCACTCCATCAGATTACCATTAAACAATGTCTCACCCTTTTCTATGCTGGATCCCTCAGTCAATTCCTTCTCTCTTCTATAGATGTCTTCCACAACACAAGTTCTAAGAAGAGGCTCAAATTCACGGACACCAATGGCCTGACATAAACCTCTAGTATAATCTGCGTTCAAATTGTAAATGTCATAGACTTCATTGAGTAACCCAGCATCCATCATACAATCTACCCTCTGCTCTACATATCTGTCCAGCACAGGGAGAGATGCATCCACAGATATAAAACAGCAATCATATCTTAAGTTATCAACTTGACCCCACTTCTGCCCTGCCACGAGCAAGACCAATATTATTTAAAAGGCTAGGAAAAAGAATCAACAGACATATTGAAATAAAACTCCAGAAATTGATCATCCTTCTTCCATTTCTGAAGTTTGTCACTCAGTAATCCAACTGATGTCAAAACCAATTGCCCAATAGAAGGTGAACAAAATTGGGTAAAGCAAGGGAGGGTGATTCGGAATTATGGAAGCAATCAATTAACAACACCATAAATTGAGGAAAAACATGATATGTCAAAGCATAGATGGACTAGGGGAAAAGAGATTATATTGAATTTGCAATCAATAAATGAATGTCAAAGAAGATAACAAACCTCCGCTGCCTTTCCTTGAAAAACTTTGCTAGGAAGAACACCAGTGCGAGCATACAAACTAATATATTGATTTATCTGAAACAAAAAAGCAACATGTGTAAGATGTGTCATCCGCAGTTATCACTTCATATAAATTTAAAAGTTCAGCAACGAATTCAAAGACCATATTGCGTCTGATGAATGTACAGCACACCAGAACATTAAAAAAATTCCTTAAAATTACAAGTATTACAATTAAAAGAAAAAGCATATATGTACAAGCGTATGTAAGAAGATGGCCCTATATATGTCTCGAGAAGAGTAAATAATGAAATTACACTCCGACCTTTCTATGATTATTTGGATGGATTCTATCAGCCGCAACTGGATCAATATCTCTGAGCCGGTCATAACTATCATTTGAACTATCACTTTCATCAATGAAACTATTATCAGACCGTGTCATGCCTACAAAAGTTACAGATAAAATATATTCTAAGTACCCATTAATTGAACAGAAAAATATAAAATAAAATAGAGCACCGAATAGCAAGTTACCAGGTGGGTCACCCAAACAGTTTTCATTCATATCTTCTGCCGAGTCATCTAAAAGAAACGGACTCACAAGAGCCTGAAGAGGAGATAACAGGCAAGAGTGCAAAATATAATAAATACAAACCACAAAATATACATACACAAGTTTTTTTTTTGGTATAAAACGGAGGTATCCCCGTTCAACCTCCTCCGGTCACCTTGCCCTCGGGGTATGACCCTGTAGGCTAGCCCCTCATTGGAACAGCGGGTGCATCGAGCTTCGCTACCGGAGAAAGGATGAGACTAATCCCTCCAACCGAGAAGGAGACACTTTCCTCCTCTGGCCCCCAAAGATTTTCCAAGAATTTACTTGAGGCAAGGTTTGAACCCCTGACTCAAGCAAACCCTTGGTTTGCCAACTGAGCTACCCCTTGGGGTTACATACACATATGTTTCAATAAGTACAACATTTGATACATATATAATCATATAATTCAATAACTAAAATCAATAAAATTGGATGAGTTGAATGGTGTGTCACCTTAGGGACTAAAGAAAGTACGTTTGTAAGATATTTAAAAAATAATAAATAAATATGAAGAACATGAGACATAAAGAATGCACATAAATACTAGCAGCATGAATCAAAACCCACACCTGAATATAGTAATTAGTACCCCCAACAATAACAGGCAAGTGCTTGCGAGCTAATATATCATCGATGATCTGAAAATTAAGAAAAACAAATAATAATAATAAAAGAATCTTCATCATTTACTCAATTCACCACTTCATAATCAGCGTTGAAGCTTGGAACTTACGGGAATAGCAGAATCCCGAAACGTTTTAGCTGTGAATTCCAAGTTTGGGTTTACGGTACCCAAGAGATGATGTGGCACTCCTACAACAAATGAAAACGAGATTTCAGAAACCGAATGAGATTGGGAAATAATCAGGTGCCAGCATGATACGATGGTACCGTTTTGTTGGGAGAGTGTGAGTTTGTTGGTGAGAACATCGAGTCCACGGTAGACCTGCATGGAATCGGCGTTGATCACTTCGATGGGGAAGTGAGAGGCCAAATCAACGGCAAGCTTCGATTTCCCGGAACCTGTGGGGCCCGTTATAACCACCACCTTTCGTCGTTCTCCATCGCTAGGGTTTACAGTTACAGTGTTCTCCATCACTACCCCTTCCTTTCGCTCTACGTTCTATTCTGATAGTTTAAGTGCACCTATTTAAATTTAAAAAATAATTTTGTGTATTTTTTTATGTTGAGAAAGTTATATTTACACATCTTTTGTTTATAAACTCTTACGATGAGTCACACTTCAATCATCAAGAGTGTAATGAACCTTGTTTGAGTATATTATTCCGTAAGTCACACTTCAATCATCAAGAGTGTAATGTATGACCTTGTTTGAGTATATTATTCCGTATTTATTTATTTTTTTCTGTTGGATGAAAATATTGTTCTATGAAATATTTGTTCTGGGATTTGATAAAAAAAAAAAATTGTAATGTGAAAGACTTGAAATTCGATCCCTTTTTGTTTTAAGTGAAATTTGATCCTATTTTAATGGCTGGTATGCTTCATTCTATAAAACTAATTTGAAAGGGAAGGATATTCTTATCCTAAGTGAGGCAATCCTTGATGGTTTTGAGTGATTCAAAAGCCTAAACCACTCCAAATCTTCCCCTCATTCATAATCCTAGCTTGGGTCTTGGTGGGGAGCGTTGTGGTTTGAGATATTTCCTTCCAAAGTTTCGACCCATTGGAGGAATTGTGAGATTTGTTGGTTTCTACCTCCATGGAAGCTTGAGGAGTAACCAATCCTTGGTTGTGCAACCATTGGTGGTAAGATTCTACTCCTTGAACTCTATTTTCATGAGAAATGCATGATTGGAGGAGATGATGAATAGTGTTAGGGTTTATGGTTATGTGAGTAAATGAGCTATGTTCTAGGTAGATTGAGGCCTAGAGTATGTTGAGAAAAATGCTAGGAATGACATTTAATCGGTGGAAATGAGTTTTGATAGTCGTATGATTTTGTTTGGAAAATCACAAGATTATGCATTTGACTATTGTTTGGCTTGTTTTTGTAATCAATGGTTTGGTTTGGTTGATTATTGGTATTGTCCATGTGATGCTTAGGATTGAGGCATTTGGACCAACAGTGAGTAACCAACCATTGGAGCAAGCTATGAAGCTCGGTTAGCTCCTTGGGATTGATAATTGTGTTGTGAAGATTGGTGAGGAACAAAGGTTAAGTTGGAAGCATTGAGGTAAGCCTTCGGACCTTGGGTGTAATTCCCTTTATTGTTCCACCAAGCCCTGAACGGGTAATGGTGTGTTGTTGTATATAAATGCAATGAAATATTGTAATGCTTTGTTATACGTATTTGCATGCTTTGGTGTGACATAGGATGGTGTTTCCCTATGTTGGTATGTAGCATGACGATGCGTAAATCATACTTGGTAGTTTAGCTGGCCAGTAGGACTATTTGCATCTGAGTATCCTTAGGACAGCTCGAGAGCTCGAGGGATTTCTCCTGGAGATGTTGTGTACACTTGCATGGATATGTATTTGCTGCATTATTATTGTCATTGCTATTACACTGTTATTGAACTATGGGGTGGAGAGATGCTCCAAGGGCCCCTGGTTTACTGGATATATTCGTATATCTCACCCCGTATTGTTGGGGACCCCCTTTCAGGAAAGGATGCTGCAGGAGCCTCTGATGGCAAGTGGCCATATTTGAAGTAGTTGATACATGAAGAGTTTCATCATTGTGATTAAGCATGCCATTTTGTAGTTCCTATGTATAGGATTGTAAATGAAAGACAATTGTCATATGCATGCTATGTGTTAATTGGTTGGACTTAGCCTATGCTCATCCCCTTTGGTATCTCTTTTGTTGATGGGAGCCAAGGAGTTGATCATAGTGTTTTGTAGCTAAGTCTCTTGATTTGTAATTGAAACTTGTAAACATGATGTAATGTGGTAATTATTGGGTATTTGCATATATGATGAAATGATACGCATGCTTCTCTTGTGTATGAGTATCTAGAGAGACTAGAATTCATGTATTCAAAGGATTATATGATGTAAATTAGGTGAAAGAAGACCTTTAGGTTGGAAAACCAATTTAAAACAAAGGGACCCTGCCTTGTTGTCCAATTTTCATATCCTATATGATAGATTTGGACCCTTGTGCCTTGATGGAAGTTGTAGATATGTTTCTTAGCTTTCCATAGAGACCAAGATTGTGTAATTTGGATAAGTATAACTAAAGTTATGGTTAAAATACCACAGGAAGGTCAAATTGCCCTGTTTTGGGTACACAGCCCTGTTGTCTGGCGCTATGGGCGCCAGACTGGCGCTAGGAGCGCCAACGGCCAAAATAAGGCAGTGGCGCTGGCGCTGAGGGCGCCACTGTGGCGCTGTCAGCGCGGGGGATTTGCCGATTCAGCACCTGTCGCATAAGAAATCTCATAACTTGGGCTACGGTGCTCCGATTTGGGCGCGGTTTGAACCCACGCGTAACTAATGGAAAATCCTATAATATAATGGGAAAATGGAGACCATAATAAATGAAATGAAAGTATGGTATTAAGCTTTAAGTATGTTATTCCGCAATGTATTATGGTTATGGTCACGCAATTGGGTAATTTTAATTCGGCTTGCTTTAAAAAGAAAAATTTAACCGAATTTAATTGCACCAATGTGATTGTAACTGCGTTTAATATCATAAGTCAATGTTAACAAACCAATTCTAGAACGGGGTGTTACACCAAACACCAGACATCCATATATGCATCAATGTTCTTGTTTCATCGTATCGTTATTTAATTTGTATCTTCCACTTTTTAAGATAAGGTGTGCCTATCTCTTAATTATTTTTGCTTTTAGATTGATCGCATTTGACCATTTGACTGAAAGTATAATGTTCGTCTGTTTTTTTTTTTCGTCATTTTTTTAAAATAGTAGTACTGTAGAATACAACAAAATGCTTCGGAATTACGTGACAACAGCGGAGGCACAGAACACGTTTGTTAATTTTGAATTGCGGTCCGTCACACGTTCATTATCTTCAGTACACAACTTCGTGAAAAACGATTTCGAATCAACCACCATTTTCCTTTTTGTAATGAATTTCTCAAGGACACTTAAAAAATAAAAATATTAAATAAAATATAAAAAAAAAATTAAGTTCTTAATGTATTAAAAACTGTAAATTTTATAAATATTTTTTATTTTGTTAATTTCACACTTGTTGACGAAATCCATTAAATGAAATTTTCTTATTCGACGTGGATAAGCCTTCAATACGCAATAGTACCATACCAGCCATATATTTCATAAGATTTCAAATTACAGGATATCTAACTATTCGCATTCAGAATACTCCAGCTTTTGTTCCACGAAGCTAAGACCTTGAGCCTTGCTCTTGAGACGAGAAATGCGTTTTCTGTGTCCACGACCTTGCCTGTGATGTTCCCATTCATGTAATCCTCTAAGCAACCGATCTCCGCAGGCCTGTCAGCAGGAAGGTTCATAAGAAAACAGAACATGTTTGATGGTGCAGCAGCAGCACTATGTCCCAGTGCAGAAATAAATTATTACACCTCACCCTTTCTCTCACATCACAAGTTCACGGAAGAGAGAACAATAGAGTATGTGTGCAGAAAAAGAGATGGACCTAAACGTGAAATAATGAGTAAGCAAATATGTACATGTAACACACTCTTATGCTAGCACAGCATACATGGAATATTGTGAATTTTATACAGATAAACTTTAGTATCCAAATGTAAATTCAGTTAAATTGGATAGTTTAAAAACTGTGCCACTTAAATTTTGTTCTGCAGTGAATTGTTTGCAATTTGTGGCGCAGAATTGCACCATAAGAAACACCCCCATTCTCCCTTTCCCGAATAAAGAGGTGTGATTGAAGGGTAATCAGTAAGCAAAACAATGCAGATTTTTATTTATTTATTTTGTAACACGAAAGGTGCAAATGCCCTATGCCAGGTGGAATCTAAAACATAGCAGACCTTGCATATGTATTGAGTCCAGAGGTCCCTTTGAATTATTTTCATCTCAGTGTCATTTGACATCCCAAAGGTGGATGACAAGCTTCCATTCTCGCTCAAGAAAGATCTAACTATCTTCATGGCAGATTCAACCACTTGGCCAGTCCATATATCATCTGACTTGCCTAAAACATAAAATAACCCGATCAATATAATCCAGGATACTTCAGAATTTTAATTGATGACAATAAACACAGAAAATCTACAGGAACAAGTTTAAGACAGCTTACTTGATATTGATTCCGTGGAATCAACATAGTGTATTTTCCAACCAAACAGTGTTTGTAGTCGACTGAGCATCCTCTTCTGTCATGGACAAAGCTTCCATATCAATCTCAAACTTCAAATTTCTGTACTAACTCCAGTAAATTCAATGTATAGCAACAATATGATAGATTACATCAAAATTATTTAGAGACAGCACCCCAAAAAAAATCATAGTAACCCTAAAATTGCTAAACAGAGTCTTATACCTAAAACAAAAAAAAAATATTGATATTGCACAGACTTTTGCCATTTGAAATAAATGCTCTTAAAAAATAACAGTAGATATTTCAAACTTCAATATCGGAATTCATATAAGTCAATCTTCTATCACATATGGTGAGATTAACCAGAAAAATGACCATATTCACTTTTTTTGCATATGTGGCCAACAGAAATGTTTTTAGTCAAAAATGCTTCTTTAAGGAGGTCACAGAAATGATAAAACATTTTTACCTGACGGCGAACAAGTCTCCGAGTATTAACCTTTACTTTTTCAATTGCTTCTTCCAAAAGAATTATGGATTTAGTATCAGAAGAAGATCTCAACCACTCCATCAGATTACCATTAAACAATGTCTCACTCTTTTCTATGCTGGATCCCTCAGTCAATTCCTTCTCTCTTCTATAGATGTCTTCCACAACACAAGTTCTAAGAAGAGGCTCAAATTCACGGACACCAATGGCCTGACATAAACCTCTAGTATAATCTGCGTTCAAATTGTAAATGTCATAGACTTCATTGAGTAACCCAGCATCCATCATACAATCTACCCTCTGCTCTACATATCTGTCCAGCACAGGGAGAGATGCATCCACAGATATAAAACAGCAATCATATCGTAAGTTATTAACTTGACCCCATTTCTGCCCTGCCACGAGCAAGACCAATATTATTTAAAAGGCTAGGAAAATGAATCAACAGACATATTGAAATAAAACTTGAGAAAATGATCATCCTTCTTCCGTTTCTGTAGTTTGTCAGTCAGTAATCCAACTGATGTCAAAGCCAATTGATAGAAGGTGAACAAAATGGGTAAAGCAAGGAAGGGTGATTAGGAATTATGGAAGCAATCAATTAACAACAACATAAATTGAGGAAAAACATGATATGTCAAAGCATAGATGGACTAGGGGAAAAGAGATTATATTGAATTTGCAATCAATAAATGAAGGGTTCGCTTTTTCTATAGTCAATGTAGATAACTTATCTACAGTAAGCCCAAAAAGACGTCGTTTTGAGGCGGAAATCAAGGTATTTTTGTAATTATAATTTATTTCAAGGTTATAATAGTCTTTTTCATTATAATTTTTTAATTTTTCAACCCAAAACGACGTCGTTTTAGGAGCGAATGTAGATAACTTATCTACATTCACTTTAGAAACATTAAAGCCATAAATGAATGTCAAAGAAGATAACAAACCTCCGCTGCCTTTCCTTGAAAAACTTTGCTAGGAAGAACACCAGTGCGAGCATACAAACTAATATATTGATTTATCTGAAACAAAAAAGCAACATGTGTAAGATGTGTCATCCGCAGTTATCACTTCATATAAATTTAAAAGTTCAGCAACGAATTCAAAGACCATATTGCGTCTGATGAATGTACAGCACACCAGAACATTAAAAAATTTCCTTAAAATTACAAGTATTACAATTAAAAAGAAAAAGCATATATGTACAAGCGTATGTAACTCTAACTGTATAAAGAAGATGGCCCTATATATGTCTCGAGAAGAGTAAATAATGAAATTACACTCTGACCTTTCTATGATTATATGGATGGATTCTATTTGCCGCAACTGGATCAATATCTTTGAGCCGGTCATAACTATCATTTGAACTATCACTTTCATCAATGAAACTATTATCAGACCGTGTCATGCCTACAAAAGTTACAGATAAAATATATTCTATATACACATTAATTGAGCAGAAAAAAATAAAATAAAATAAAATAGAGCACCGAATAGCAAGTTACCAGGTGGGTCACCCAAACAGTTTTCATTCATATCTTCTGCCGAGTCATCTAAAAGAAACGGACTCACAAGAGCCTGAAGAGGAGATAACAGGCAAGAGTGCAAAATATAAGAAATACAATCTAGAACTCAGCACCATGAAATATATATACACATGTTTCAATAAGTACAACATTTGATACATATACAATCATATAATTCAATGGGATAGGATATTGTGACACCAAGTTATGTTACACCCATGTGACACCCAGTCAATCTCACCGTTAGATCGCTTATGTTGATCCAACGGTTATATTTATTTCTACCTTTGTATGATCATGATTTCCCAAATTTAAAGTGAAAGCATTAAATATGGGAAATCATAACCACACAAAGGTAGAAATAAATATAAAATATTAAGTTTGGGAAATCATGATCATATAAAAATGAAAATAAATATAATTGTTGGATCAACATAAGCGATCTAACGGTGAGATTGACTGGGTGTCACATGGGTGTCACAATATCCTATCCCTAATTCAATAACTAAAATCAATAAAATTGGATGAGTTGAATGGTGTGTCACCTTAGGGACTAAAGAAAGTACGTTTGTAAGATATTTAAAAAATAATAAATAAATATGAAGAACATGAGACATGAAGAATGCACATAAATACTAGCAGCATGAATCAAAACCCACACCTGAATATAGTAATTAGTACCCCCAACTATAACAGGCAAGTGCTTGCGAGCTAATATATCATCGATGATCTGAAAATTAAGAAAAACAAATAATAATAATAATAATAATAATAATAAAAAAAGAATCTTCATCATTTACTCAATTCACGACTTCATAATCAACGTTGAAGCTTGGAACTTACGGGAATAGCAGAATCCCGAAACGTTTTAGCTGTGAATTCCAAGTTTGGGTTTACGGTACCCAAGAGATGATGTGGCACTCCTACAACAAATGAAAACGAGATTTCAGAAACCGAATGAGATTGGGAAATAATCAGGTGCAAGCATGATACGATGGTACCGTTTTGTTGGGAGAGTGTGAGTTTGTTGGTGAGAACATCGAGTCCACGGTAGACCTGCATGGAATCGGCGTTGATCACTTCGATGGGGAAGTGAGAGGCCAAATCAACGGCAAGCTTCGACTTCCCGGAACCTGTGGGGCCCGTTATAACCACCACCTTTCGTCGTTCTCCATCGCTAGGGTTTACAGTTACAGTGTTCTCCATCACTACCCCTTTCTTTCGCTCTACGTTCTATTCTGATAGTTTAAGTGCACCTATTTAAATTTAAAAAATAATTTTGTGTAATTTTTTTTGTTAAAAATGTTATATTTATAATAAAAAAAAATTGTTTATAAACTCTTATAATTCATCATACTTCGAATCAAGAATGTATGATCGACTATATTTAATATAATTTATATAAAAAAAAATTGTAAATGGCACCTTTTTTTTTCATTTGAGGGTATAAAACCAAAATAAATAATTGAATTTTTGTTTGAGTATATTATTCCGTATTTTTTTTTTCTGTTGTTGGATGAAAATATTGTTCTATGAAGTATTTGTTCTGGGATTTGATAAAAAATTTATAATGTGAAAATGATGAATAGTGTTAGGGTTTATGGTTATGTGAGTAAATGAGCTATGTTCTAGGACAATCCCAGGCCTAGAGTATGTTGAGAAAAATGCTAGGAATGACATTTAATCGGTGGAAATGAGTTTTGATAGTCGTATGATTTTGTTCGCAAAATCACAAGATTATGGATTCCACGATTGTTCTTGTTTTTGTAATCAATGGTTTGGTTTGGTTGATTATTGGTATGTCCATGTGATGCTTAGGTATTGATGGATTGGGATGAACAGTGAGTAACCAACCATTGGAGCAAGCTATGAAGCTCGGTTAGCTCCTTGGGATTGATAATTGTGTTGTGAAGATTGGTGAGGAACAAAGGTTAAGTTGGAAGCATTGAGGTAAGCCTTCGGACTTCTTGGTGTAATTCCCTTTATCGTTCCACCAGCTCAGGAATTGGAATGGTGTGTTGTTGTAATGCAATGAAATATTGTAATGCTTTGTTATACGTATTTGGATGCTTTGGTGGCGACATAGGATGGTGTTTCCCTATGTTGGTATGTAGCATGACGATGCGTAAATCATACTTAGCTGGCCAGGAGGACTATTTGCATCTGAGTACCCAGCACAGCTCGAGAGCTCGAGGCATTTCTGGAGATGTTGTGTACACTTGCATGGATATGTATTTGCTGCATTATTATTGTCATTGCTATTACAATTGTGATTGAACTATGGGTGGAGAGATGCTGCATAAGGGCCCCTGGTTT
>JAVKPL010013887.1:0-11855 GCA_032173675.1 Gastrolobium villosum
AATACATTAACCCATTTACTAACCTAAGGTTTCAAATGCCAATATTAAAAAATATTTTAAAAAAATTGGACAATAAATAAAAGATTAAATTAATTACACCTACGTTAATATAAATTCACGTAATTACATACCCAAGGTTTTAAAAATCAAGATTAAAAAATAAGCACAATCATTAACGATTATAAATTAATTACAAACTTTAATTATGTACGCCTAATCTAACCATCCATTTATGCGTAAATTAAATTAACATAACTATTAACCTAATGGCTAAAATATCAACAATATTTATAAATTATTAAATTAAAAATTAATGAATATCAAATTTAAATTATTAACACCTAATTAAATCATGCATAAAATACATTAACCCATTTACTAACCTAAGGTTTCAAATGCCAATATTAAAAAATATTTTAAAAAAATTGGACAATAAATAAAAGATTAAATTAATTACACCTACGTTAATATAAATTCACGTAATTACATACCCAAGGTTTTAAAAATCAAGATTAAAAAATAAGCACAATCATTAACGATTATAAATTAATTACAAACTTTAATTATGTACGCCTAATCTAACCATCCATTTATGCGTAAATTAAATTAACATAACTATTAACCTAATGGCTAAAATATCAACAATATTTATAAATTATTAAATTAAAAATTAATGAATATCAAATTTAAATTATTAACACCTAATTAAATCATGCATAAAATACATTAACCCATTTACTAACCTAAGGTTTCAAATGCCAATATTAAAAAATATTTTAAAAAAATTGGACAATAAATAAAAGATTAAATTAATTACACCTACGTTAATATAAATTCACGTAATTACATACCCAAGGTTTTAAAAATCAAGATTAAAAAATAAGCACAATCATTAACGATTATAAATTAATTACAAACTTTAATTATGTACGCCTAATCTAACCATCCATTTATGCGTAAATTAAATTAACATAACTATTAACCTAATGGCTAAAATATCAACAATATTTATAAATTATAAAATTAAAAATTAATGAATATCAAATTTAAATTATTAACACCTAATTAAATCATGCATAAAATACATTAACCCATTTACTAACCTAAGGTTGCAAATGCCAATAGTAAAAAATATTTTAAAAAAATTGGACAATAAATAACAGATTAAATTAATTACACCTAAGCTTTTATACGTTAATATAAATTCACGTAATTACTAAGATTATAAATTAATTACAAATTTTAATTATGTACGCCTAATCTAACCATTCATTTATGCGTAAAATAAATTAACAACACTATTAACCTAATGCCTAAAATATAAACATTAAATAATATTAACACATTTCACTAGCCTAAGGTTTCACTAAACTAAAGTTTCACTAAACTAAAGTTTCACTAGACTAAAGTTTCACTAGACTAAAGTTTCAAATATCAACACTAAATAATACACCACATTCACTAACCTAAAGTTTCAAATACTTAAAGTGTTAAATATCAACACTAAATAATACACCACACTCACTAAACTAAAATTTCAAATTTCAACACTAAATAATATAACATATTTACTAACCCTAAAGTTTCAATCCTAAACACTAAATAATGTAACATATATACTAACCTATTCATGCAATTATAAATATCATATTTATAAAACATAATTAATTAAATAAACATATTAAAAAAGAAACAAAAAAAATTAAAATGAAAAGAGAGACTAACCTTCTTGAGAGAGAAAAATCTTGGAGAGAGAAATATTTTAGAGAGAGAAAAAAAGTTAGAAAGATGGAGAGTATGAGAGGAGTGGAGAGAATGGTGAGGGGAAGGGGTGGGACGCAGGGTATAAATAGGAAAAATCTGCACATAATTCGCTACACTGTGTAGCGAATTATGTGCATGTGTGACACGTGTCTGACATGCGTAGAGGTGCAGGTGACCGTTGTCCACGTAATTCGCTACACTGTGTAGCGAATTAGGTGGACCATTGCATGGTCGACACGTGTCACTGAAGCAGCTGAAATTGCAGCCTTTTGACCACGTAATTCGCTACACTGTGTAGCGAATTACGTGGTCCATTGAGGAGATGACACGTGTCGCTGAGGTGTCTGACCGGACAGACCTTTTGACCACGTAATTCGCTACACTGTGTAGCGAATTACGTGGTCCACTGAGGAGACGACACGTCAGCACACGTAATTCGCTACAGGCAGCAGCGAATTACCCAGCGTGGCACTTTGGTAATTTTTACTGTTCGCGTGGCATTTTGGTAAATAGTATGATGAACAGTGGCAAAATGGTCAAAGTCCCGATAAATAGTGTGCTTCCATTGTGGTAAAAAAAAGACATATAAAATATGGCATATATAAAATTAATATATTTGAAAGGAATAGTTGAGCTTCAAGATACATATATAAGTTTGTTTAGAAAAAGAAAGAAGTCTTAAAATAATGTTATTATTGCTGCCAAGAAAAAAACGACCTAATCAAATTTGTATTTCTAAAATTATCAAGTCATTCAAGAATGCATGTTGGAATGAGGAGGAATAACTTGTGGTATCTTGATCAGTGGCAGACCTAGCTATGTGCTAGTGTCTGCCCTTGTAGACATAAACTTTTGAGAAAAAATTACACCCAATCAAACAAAACACACAGAGATATATCTCTTTACTTCATATTTCCCTTTGCACCAGAACACCCTCTTCCTGTCGCATATGAAGATGGTTGGGATGCTTTCAATTGGGTGACATCCCATTCCATCAATAACCTGGTTGCTTCACCTACCCAATAATGGGCGAATTGAGATCCATGACACACAAATGTTAGAAGCAGCTACTTGTCACTCATTAAGTGATTAATATTTCAATATAAATATAACAAAACTTATCACTTTATATATTCTTTTATTAAGTTGAAGTTTTCTTTTCTTGTTTATATTTTTTTAATTTTTTAATGAATTTTAAAAAAATATTTTCCGGGGCATTAGCAATGCCCCCTAGCCTTATCATTAAACATGCAGACATAAATAATATTTTTTTGCATCCGCTAGTGACCTTAATAGCAGTTATTTTAGGTACATGACAAGAGATTATTCTAGATTTCTCTCATTCAAATGATTACAAAGTGGATGTGACTTTTGGTGACAACTACGTAAAATTATGGATACATGTAAAGTCGGTAAGTTAAGTTCATAAGTCACTCACATACTCCATTGATAATATTTATTGTGTCAAGCGATTAAGGAATAACTTAAAAACAACATTAAGTTTTTGTTAATAAAAAAAAAAGAAGTAAAGTGTGTATCATTTTAAAGGATGTAAAGTTATGTCATTTTAATAGAGAGAAAGAGATAGATAAAGGATGAGAGAGAGTTGACAAAAAAAATAAAGGTGTAGGTCCCACCTCCTTATGAGAGTGAAAAAATATAAGTTGTGTCATTTAAAATGATAAACACTTTTCCTTGAAAAAAATGATAGGATATTATGCATATTTTTTTTTTTCTTATCTACTCTACCTACTCTTCTCTAATACTATCAAATATAGTACCAAAAGAAGATAGAAACGGTGAAAGTCACTTAAGATTCTAATTTAATAATATTGAAGGAGTAAGTAGAGTAGGAAAGAAAGACTGTAAACATAATATCCTATCCCTAATAAAAAATATTAGTAAGAAAAGATTAAATTCCAGTTGGTAAAACCTCATAATTAATGTAAATTCAAAAACTAATTATTCAATTGATGCAGATTTGAAATTATTTTACGAAATAATATCGTCAGTTGCACGTAGGAGGAGGAGTGCGCAACTGGCACGTGGTGAAGGTGAGTTGTGCAGTGCGCACACCCTTCATGGTAATAGAATAAGTCTTTAGTGTTATTGTAGCACCTAGGTTCAGTGCATCCCATGAATGGAAGCATTACACATCAGAGGAGAGAGAAAAAATTTGGTAGAAGAAAGAGAATTTTAGCTAATAGGTAATGCTTTCATTAGTGAAATGTACTGAATTTTTGGTGCTACAGTAGCACCAAAGATTTATTCATGCTAATATAGACACCGTGTGCCAAGTTACATGATTTTGGTCGTCTGTCTCATATTTTATTACCAGGCTCACTTCTATCTCATCATAAATATTCATTTAGATTTTAGTCAAATAATAATTAACATAATAAACGATTCTCAACGGTGATTTTTGAAATCCTTGCAAATTTGAAAATGTTAAATTTATTATCATAAATTACGATTTTATAATTGATTTTCCATTTTTTATTTTTGACAAAAAAATTAAAATATCAGCTAAACGATAATTTGATTTATTTCACCGAAAATAAAACATTAACGATGACAATTGAAATATGTTTTTTTGTATATTTTAAAATTTAGTTAGATGTTATATTTGCAATTTATTCTATTTGTTTTGTTCATATTTTATGATTAAATTTAGTATTAAAATAGTAATATTATTTTATTAATTTATAAAAAAATTAAAAAGAGAACACACTCGGTTTAATTAAAATAAATATTTACCCTGGGGTTTGCCCTGGCCCACTGAAATACTGATATCTAATTTCACTTAAACTCTTTAATTAAAAAAATATATATATGGATTTGAGCATAATTATACATTGAATATAGATATGAGATATAAATATGAGTTCGAGCATGAATCTTTTTCTTAACATAAATATGAGTATTGTACTGTGTCAAATATCCTTCAAAATTATCTTACATCATTTAGCTCGCAAGCTCATAAGAGTTGGACGAAATGATATGGATCAAAGAAGGATTTGATTACTGGAATACCCACCATTTCTATTTTAGCTCAGAGGTACTTTTACCCCTCTATTATTATTTCTCATCTTCAATTTATTTATTTATTTTAGTTCTCATCGTCAAATTTTTTTTTTTGGTACATAATCTTCATCTTCAATCTTTTTTTTTTTGTAAATACTGTTATAGAAGACAGAGGGTGATATCAAATCACTATTGCCTTGAACCCATGTATTTGACAGAAGGGGTAGATGATCAGAGTTATCACTGTGTAATAATAAAAAATAAGAACAGACTTACTTGTAATCCGAATACAGAATTAGTCAGAAGAATGTATGCAGGAGAGAATTGAATCCGAGCCCACAGAACGTGTCTCCTTAAGACAATTTGCCCCCTCACTGATGCCCAAGGTTGATGGACACTTGTCTCCCAGGATAGAACGGATTCCGTCTGAAGAATGGTGGCACTACCAATCAATAGCCCAAACGAACACAACAGTATGCCAGAAGAATTCACACCGGAGGATGAAGAACTGTATGCAATACCGGAAGAACAAGAATTCCGGCAGAGATTTAGTGCAGAAAAAACCGGATGGATTTCTGAATGTGTCAGTGTCTATTTATAGACACTGACCGGTCACGATGAGCAGTCGCCGGCGGCGAACCGCCGTGTCTGACGGCGGCGAACGGGTGTGACCGGTGACCGTTCCGACGAACAGGAAGAACCGGTTCGGTTCAAAAACCGGCGGGTGGGTTCGAATTTTGGAGGGAAGCAACGTTTGGACAAAAAATAAAAATAATTTAATAAAAAATTATTTTTAATACACACAACCGAACCGGCCGGACGGACGGCGGCGCGTGTGTGGTGGTGAACCAAAGCCCACCTATCTCCTCCCCCTACATAAAATATGTAGTGACTCAAGGGCCAATTAAAGAGATGGAGGTGAGAGTTTATATACTCTCCCACTTTCTACCAATTGTCCAATGTGGGACTTTGTTAAACAACCCACACAACTCTTCATCTTCCCTTTTCTCTTTTTCTCTATTAACCCACTTCTTATTCATAACCAATGGATCATTGTATATTAAACTTATTATTAATTCCAACAAATACATCTTCAATCTTTATTGGTGGTGAATTTATACTCGTTTGACATATAAAAAATCTCATAAGAAATTAATAATTGATCATCAATTATATGAATATTTCATCTTAATTAATGATGTTGACTTCAAATTCTAAATATACAATTATATTAAAGATTTAGTAAGAAGAGCTTTGCCGTCTTATAGTATTGCCCGACTCAATTGAATTGATCACTTAAGTTAATAATTAACAATTAAATAGCTTTTTTTGTTTGATTTAAAATTGTAAGCTTCATCAACCAATATTAAAATTTCTCACGTACCTACATTATTTTAAACATTGTTACAAAAACCGGATTGGATCGGAAGGCGGAAACATCATCCCGTAACCAATATTAACGGACGGGTTTTATAAGAGTTATGTTATAGGAAAAATAATTGTGCAATGTTATAGAGATTCATTTTATGTGCCTTAATTTTATTTTTCTAAAAAATGTGGGCCCACAAGATATTGTGTGTGTAAGAAATTTTGTTGTGTCATGTTAAATGACAAAACGAAAACCCTTAGGCGGATACTTTTTTTTTTTCTTCCTCAAACCCGATTTTTGGAAATTTGTTCCAAATATTGTTAATATAATTGTAAGTTTCATCAATCAATATTAAATTTCTCAAGTACCTACATTATTTTAAACATTGTTACAAAACTCGGATTGGACCGGAAACATCATCCGGGTTTTGGAAATTTGTTCAAAATATTGTTAATATAAATATTTCACATTTAGCAATCAATGGGTCTGAAGAAAACCTTTGTCTTGTGAATGAACATAATAGCATTTACCGTAGGGCTTGGCCTAGGCCTGCATAATAAAATTGTCGGCCTATCTGGCCTACGAGCCTATCAAAGGCTTATTATAAAGACCAAACCTGCCCTATTATTTAAAAAGGGAAGACCTACATGGCCTATGAGGCCTTTTAGGCCTACCATATTGTAAATAAAATAAAATAAAATATATCTCATTAATTAAATAATATTTCCAGCATAGGTCCAAATTATAAAAATTCTATGACAAATTTCTTTTAACAAGAATACAGATTATAAAAATTCATGACAACAAAGATTGAATTTTTCTTGCACATCACAATCTTCAAGTGAACCTTTCAGCTTGATTATTCCCACTATATTTTCGAACCTACAAGTAAGAAATCAGAAAATCAAATTATTTATACATTTCACTATGTTTACATTATAAATTGCAATATATAAACATTTTCAAATGAGTTGTTAAAGAAGCAATTTATACCTTTTGCTTTTTTCTTCAAATCATATTTATTTCATAACCAATCTCCACCACAAATTAATGCTTCGATAGTCTCATCGACAAAATTAGCACGATAATATTATATAAATAATATTATATAAATAATAATTTTTAGAATATAAATAATATTATATAAAAAATAATTTGTTATTTAAAAATTGAAACAGGTCGGTCTACAAGCCAAAAGACCACGCTTTTTTAATTTGGCCTACGACCTTGTTTTTAAATATGCTCGTGTACAAGTCTTTACCTGGTCTAAGTACTTCGAAGGCCGGGCCAGGCCAGGCTTTTCATAGGCCAGGTCGTAGGCCCCTGTAGATCGGCCTGGCCCATTTACACCCTTATTTGTAATCCACAAAATACATACTTGAATTTATAAATATAATTTTTCCGTTTTTGCATTCTCTCACATCGACAAAATCAAAAGTAAAACTATTGTGAAAGAGAGAAAGGATAAAAAATTTACAAAAAACACATTATCTTGTTAAAAAACACAAATTTGTGTGCTTTTGGACGAAATATATATATATATATATATATATATATATATATATATATATATATATATATGAGTTTTATAAGAATTATATTATAGGAAAAGTGATTGTGTAATGTTATAGGGATTCGTTTTGCGTGCCACAATTTTTTTTTGCTGTGGGCCCCACAAAATGTTGTGAGTGTAGGAAAGCTTTTTCTGATTATGTTAAATGATAGATGATAAACCTTATATATATATATATATATATATTAAGGGTCAGGATAATTTTACATTAGTGTAAGTTACACTTTCAATCTTGTCCATTGATCTCACATATATCTAAGGGCTCCAATTTTTTAGTAACGTGAGCCATTAAATATAAGTGGATCAATGATCAAGATTTAGGTAAGATTTCTAATTTTTACAACGGGCGATCGTGCCCCATATTTTAATAATACTCTTCCCAGATTATTAAAAAAATTGATTTCCATTTTCTTTTCTCTTTTGATTGCTGGTAATAGGTTACTTGTAGTTGCCAAAGCTCTAAACTGTTCTTTGTGTTCCATCCAAGTTCATAAAAATGTATTCCTCATCTTTCTATCTCACCAAGACCTTCACCACACATCACCAACTTGGATTCCACCACTCTCTCTCTCCTACCCATAATTCCTTTCCCTCTCTTTCCTTCTCCTCTACCCTCCACAAACCATTTTCTACAAGGGTCATATCCCAGACCCAGAAACCCAATCAAAACAAGAGTGGTCCCAAAGAGGGTCTGAGGGTTAAGGGAAACAAGGAGAATGTGTGGAGTATTGACAACAAGGTAGCCAAGGTTGCTGCTGAGAAAGAGAAGGGGAGAGGGAGGAAGCAGAGAGGAAGAAGAATGGTGAAGAGGAAGAGGCCCAAGGGTGGAAGAGTCATTGTCTCTGGGGCTATGTTGGTTGAGGTTGAAACTGTTCTTCAGACTCAGGTACCATTTTTTCCTCAATTGGGTCTCCTTAAAATTGCAATTTTGATGCAAAGATGTTATCTTTTGCTTTGTCTGTGAAATATAATTAATATGGGTGGTTGTGGTTGAGTGATTTTATGGATGAAAATGGAACCTTTTTCTGTAATTGTGTTTGAATGTGTCGAGAATAAAAGAATTTAAAGAAAAAAAAATAAGTAGATAGTATTTATTTTGCGAATATAGGAACATGAACTATGCTTGGTATAATATTCGTATGCTTTCTAAATGAGTCTAATAGTTTAAAGTAGTGGATGTTGTGCTTGTGGATATTTATTGGTCATTTGTTTCCATGTTGTATTGTTTTCTCTACTCTCCCTTTGTATTTGTATATTTGCTCTTACTTTGATCAAAGATGGCAACATTGTATGAAGTAGTTAGTTGAGGACGTAGAAATTGATGAAGTAGGATTAAAATAAATGTAGTGAATGATTCATGGCCGAGACTAGAGAATCAAATAATTCGGCTTGTGTAAGTAAAGGAAAGCAACGAGGCCTAGGTCCTTCTTGGGTCATTTTGATGCATGATGGCCTGAAGCATATAGTGCAAAACAGAAGTAAATTTTTTCAAGTGAATCAATAGTAATAAATTAATGTGATGCATTGTATTAAAGATCAAGGGTGCTTCTGTAAAGAGGAATAGGAGCACATGAACTATACCAATTGGGCAGAACAGTTTTCTGTTGCTTTCCATTTCATCTTTCCCAGTCCTGATACTTCACCCTTTCAGTATTTTCTCTGCTTTTATGATACATAGTATAGTTCTGTGTGTGACATCTTACACTATTAGTTTGGGAAATCCCTACAAAACATGATTATCATGTGGTTGAATAGTAGCAGAAGCCAAGTATAAAAAGACCATCAGTGTTAGGGGGCTGATTAGTGGTTACCCTTGCTATCACCCTTGCAATTTAGAAGTCATAAATCTTTTGTTAACTCTTGTATTTTGATAACATTTCAAATATCATTGATTTCACAATGATGTTATAAGTGGTTAGTTTTGTTGATAACTTTGTCAAAAATATTTGCTTAGATTTCAGGGTATGTGTATGGTAAAAACAAACCACGGTGCACAAGGCTCCCCGACTTTGCGAAGGTAGGGTGAGGGTTGATAGTATGCAGCCTTACTCTTGCATTTTTGCAAAGAGGTTGTTTCTTAGACTCGAACCTGTGACCAAGGTCACAAAGGAGCAACTTTAGTATTACTCCAAGACTCGCCCTCTATATGTGCATAGTAAAAAGAAATAAAATAGCTCGAGCCTATATGATGCTTGAAATTTTAAAACATGAAGATGTTGTTCTTGACTTGATTTTGGTTCTGGATAGGTAAATAGAATGTGAAACACATGATATAGAAAAGCGAGAAGTGCTGTTGTCTTCATTAGATTCTTGACTGATAACATCTTATGTAGATTAAACCATGAAAAGGAAAATGAAAATTTAAAGCCTGAGTTTATATTGTTAAGATGTAGATGTCAATCGGAAATAATAATGATTAAAATTTCTCTTGATACTTTAAGGCTTTATTTTTTAACTATTTCTTTCTTTATTTTTTTAAATTTATCTCTAGTTTTTTTGTTTTGGTTGTAGATAATATGAGCAGAACTGAGGAAATAAGTTGATTTTATTTTTTTAGGGCCTGAGCTTTGTATAAATGGGTGAAATTTCAAACTTTTGTTCAAAACTTAAGTACATTCAGATTTTATTTGAAGATCTGGAAGGAGAGTGTGTGTACCATGTACTTTGGGGCTTGATTTGGCAGCAGTTTGGAAAATTTAAGTTTGAAAAGTAAGGAATGCATATAAAACTCGGCTGATTTCTTCCATTTATATATAGCTGGAAGCGACTAAGCAAAAATAAAAGGGAATAAATTCCAGCTATTGTTTTGTGGATAAAATTCAAGTATGGAATTCCCAAAATTCAGCTGGACATTTGGTAGAAATCAACTCTGTCCCTTCATATTATTGTTTTCTTTCTACTTGTTTTATATGTAATATTATGTATATGTTATTGATATCTGTGCTAAACTGTAGAAATGATTACTAGTTCAAATTGCAATGAACACCATACTGACAGTGGACACTGCTTCAGGAACCAGTAATAAAACCATCTTGGAACACATTTGCAAGCAGTCTCAGTGGAATTTGGCAGGGTGTAGGTGCTGTGTTTTCTCCCATCACAGCTGAAATGGAGCCAATGGAAATAAGTAACAAGAACGAAAACCTATATGACTGCTATACTCTTTCCCGTATCGAGGCAGTACCATCACCTTCAGGAGAACGTACATCTCAAATCCAGAGAAAGGTTAATTGGGTGACTTTGAATCCTTATGGTGAAATACCCCAACATGTTGAAGGCAACAACATAGCAAAAGAAGGATCCAATGATGGTAATGCTCCTACATTCCGACAGCAAAAATCCAGGGAAAATGTAACAAATCATGTTTTGCCTACATTTGAATCCTTTGACTTTGAAAGAAGTGATGTGATGGAAGAAGATGTCATGGGCTGTGAACCAGGCCTTGTTTACTTTGAAGTAAGATTCCATTCATACTAGTATAATTTCTTTTATGGAAGCTGAGTTATTTACAACAAGTATATGCTATAAATTTTTTTAAAGTATTTATGTTGTAGTTTTCCTTGCAGAATGGAACACTATTTTCTCATCATTACTTAAAATAAAAAGGATGACCCGTTTCCTGGTTCAGTGAAGTTAAACCTCTCTGAAATTTTGCATAGTAATAAGAAAACAACCTTTTCTGTTGTCGAAACATATTTAGTCTTTTGGGTTGTTCCTTCTTACATAGTTGTGGTGAGACTTTTACCTACTTCTTGTGTTTGTTCTTTTTTGTTTTCTGCCATACCATCCTTATTGATTGATGTTGGGATCGAGGAAGAGTATCTGTATCACTAAACTACTATGCTCCGTATTTTTTGTCAGTTGTTGCACTGGACTCGCTCAGGGTCGTTAAAAAATAAAGTTTTGGATAGTTCAATTTAGTCATGTATGCTGTTATGTTTTTGCAAAATATTCACATCTGTAACTTTCAAACTGTATCCTAGTTGTGAATAGGAAGATGCTTATTTGTAAAAGCCAAGTTCTCTATTGATTTTGCCGCCTCAGTTTACTCTGAGAGGATTATCCCCTTTATTTCACTTGCCAATCTGATCTGGGGTCAGGTCATTATCCTTCTGACATGAGGTA
>JAVKPL010013888.1:0-122130 GCA_032173675.1 Gastrolobium villosum
GTCACCACCAATGTGACCTACGTCCAGACTGAAGCCGCTCGATCAATTCTTTCACTAACTATCAAGCTTGAGGGTGCTTGGCAAACCTCTACAACCTTTCAAGACTTCGGGCTCTTGATGCCTTACAATTTTTCACTCCAAATTTACTTAGGAAATTTCGAAATTTGGTAACCTATCAAGTATGGGGTTCACTCCCCTCTCAAATCAAGAAGTAGGATTGAGGTTGTTTAAAGTAGCTAAGTACTCTTAAAGTACAGATTGAACAAATTGAAGAACTAAGAGATGTATAGCTTCAAAGGAAGGATGAGCTCAAGTGTATGCAAATGATCAAATGAGTAATTAATGAGCTAAAGAAAGGCTAGCAAGTGTAATAAAGCTTCAATAAATACCCTAGGGTCGTGCACTATTCACCATGAGTGATGTGGGTATTTATATTGACATCTCAACCAAAAACTAGCTGTTTCTAGCCGTTTATAGCCGTTGTAATCCGTACATATCCGGATATTCATCGGGCTCATATCCGGATATTGAAAGTCAGATATCCGGATATTGTATCCGGATAAGGATATCCGGATATTCATTGTGAGATATCCGGATACTGATATCCGGATATTCATTACTGAGATATCCGGATACTGATATCCGGATATTCAAAGTGAGATATCCGGATATTTCATGACAGCATCCTTTTTGTCCGAAAGGTAAGTTACTTCTTACTTCAAAAGGTTTTTGTGACTTGTAATGCATGAAGTTGATTATGAAAAAAAGTCTTGAAGCGTTTAAATCATGTAGGTATCCTTTTCAAATCAATTTTGGACAAATCAAGCTATTTGTTTTGACATTTGTTTAAGGATGCATGCTTTTGAAATATGTAAGTGATGCATGACCTTGAGCTCATGCAATGCTGAGTAGATATACATCTTTACACATTGTTCCTAAGTCCTAAGTAGATATACCAATTGAGATTATGGACTAGGACTGATGCGTGAGACTTGGTGCTTGCATAGCTTTCACATTTGAGTTTCTTTTTGGATGTTGCTTCGATCTTGATCATTTCTCTTTGTTATCATCAAAACTATGTTGACGTGGAATGTACGTTGTATTCATATCATCACTTTGACTCATCAATCTCCCCCTTTTTGATGATGACAAACTTTAAATTGAGAAAGAGAGTTAGTGTTGCACAAAGTCATTTAATTGAAATATAGTACTCCCCCTTAGTTCATGACATAGGTTATAATTATTATTTTTAGTATCTCCCCCTATTTACCTTGCAACTTGAATATTTCGCAATTTTAGTGTATCTTTCTCCCCCTTTTGGCAACATCAAAAAGAAGTACTCCAAAATTGAAACAAGTAAACAAGTAATAACATAATGCAATGGAATGTCAAGGAAAATATGATTCATATCATTAAGCATATAATAACCAGTGACAGTACTCAAAACACAAGTTTAAACAAAAAGGAGTACAGACGTCCAAAAAACATAGTCTAGCAATAAAGCAAAAATACATGAAGCAATCCTAGACTAAGAGTCATCCTCAGAGTCAGAAGCTGATGGCATGGTCTCATCGCCGGAAGTGTCCTCATCCGAAGCATCGGCATCCTCCTCCGTAGCAACTCGAGAGCCACTGGCATCACTCGTAGGAGAATGAAGGCACAAGGAGGTCTCGATGCGGAATAGACGATCGGAGACATCCTGACGAAAAGCACGGTTGACTGCTTCCTGTTGCTGAAGATAAAGCATGACGTCATGGATGGTGTAGCCACGAGAAGGAGCATGTGAAGCAGGCAAAGGAGCAAGGCGAGGTGCAGCAGCAGATGAGGGATCGACTGGCCGATCAGTAGCCTGCGGAGCAGCACCTGGAGCACGTCCATAGGAAGCCTCATCATCCCATTGCCACTGACCATTGACACGGACGATGTTCATCTTAATCAGCAGCTTCTCTCCGAAGCAAGTGTGGCTCCGCTGGAGCTTCTTCAACACTTCGCCGTCCATAGGCACACCCTTAAGCTCCAATATCCGCTGAATGAGCATAGGGTACGGCAGATGAGAGGAGGCACCATATGAAGCGTCTCGCATCTGACAGCAGAAGGTGTGGCGCCAGTCAATGGGCAGCTGATTGCGAATGGCCCACATCGCAAAGAAGTTGTTCTCCTGAACAATGGCATGATTTGAATGCCTAGGGAGAAGGATGTGAGATATCACATACAGCAAGATGCGAGAGGAGATACTCAGCTTCTTAGCTGAGAGTCGGACCAGGGAGGTCCGTGCAGTCCGTGGGCGGAGGGTGGAGGGCACAAAGTCCGCACGATCGTAGGACTGGAAGTCGGAGAAGTGAATCCCGTCAAAGGTGAGCGGGAAATCAGCAGTCACGACGTCGGCAGCCCGGAATGAATAACCGATCAACTCTCTCCAGTCATCAGCGGTGACAACAATGTTGATCCCCTTAACGCGGGATCGCATGATGCCATGAGAGTACTCGAGGTTCTTGTAGAATGCTCGAACGAGTACCTCGGAGTAGGAACACTCTAAAGCGGCAAACTGAAGGAGGTCGATGGAGTCGAGAAGCTGACAAATGTCGAACCCCTGAGAAGCCAGAAAGACCGTGTCGAGGAACTTCGGCTCCAAGATGGGACGCGTAGAGAACCGGTCGATGAAGGTACGGATTTCCTCAGCATTGCCATCAAAGAGATAGCCGAAACCGGAACGATCAGCGTCGGGAGCAGGAGCGGGGACCGAAGGAGAGGCATTTGCGTCATTCCTCCTCTTCGAGCGGCGTTCATTGTTGGCCATGGCAGCGGAGCTGGTGCACGGTGGGAAAAAAGAAAAAGGAAAAAGAAACAGTGAAAAACAGAGATAAATGTAGCAAAAGAAAAAAAGAAAAGAAAGAAAAGGGAAGAAGGAACCTGGTCGGAGAAGGGGAAGGCACGGTGGTGGGGTTGGTGGTGCAAGTGGTGGACGGTGAGCCTGGTCGGTGGATTGTAGAATGCACGGTGGTGGCACGGCGGGGCTGTGGTGGACGGTGGTGGGTGAGAGGAAAAAAGGAAAGGGACACAGTGGGGAAGGGGGGCTGGGGGAGGAGGTGGGGGCAGAGGAGGGGGAGAAAGAAAAAAAATGAGAGGGAAAAAAAAATAAAGAGAAAATGATCGGACGCAGATAAAAACGCGACAAATATCCGGATATTTGAGTCTGGATATCCGGAAATGAGGTATCCTGATATGGGGCCAGGATATGGGGATATATGATATCCGGATATTGGATTTCACGTATCCGGATATGTGATATCCGAATATTAGGTATAACGTATCCGGATATTTGATATCCGGATATTCATTTTCATATATCCGGATATTTCCTCTCAGAAGCAACATAAACCAAAAGAGTTTTACAGCAAGATGTAGAGTATGAAAAGACATATCAAGGAGTTAAAAACACATAAGTTCACAAATATGATGGATCAATTAAACCGATTTCTCTTCTTAAATTGTAAAACACTTCCCTTGGAAGAGGTTTGGTAAAAATATCGGCTAGTTGTTTTGAAGATTCTACAAATTCTAAAACACAATCACCGTTTTGCACATGATCTCTAATAAAATGATGTCGAATATCAATATGTTTGGTTCTTGAGTGCATGATGGGATTTTTAGTGATGTTGATGGCACTAGTGTTGTCACACCTAATGGGGATGTGATCAAGATCAACCCCAAAGTCCTTTAGTTGTTGTTTCATCCATATGATTTGTGCACAACAACTGCCGGCCGCGACATATTCCGCTTCGGCCGTGGACAATGCTACACTATTTTGTTTCTTGCTATGCCAAGAAACTAATGAGCAACCAAGAAAGTGGCAAGTACCACTAGTGCTTTTCCTATCCAATTTGCAACCCGCAAAATCAGAATCGGAATAACCTACCAGTTCACATGATGCACCTTTAGGGTACCACAATCCCATGTGTGAAGTGCCTACAAGATATCTCATAATACGTTTTACGGCACTTAAGTGTGATTCCTTTGGATTAGCTTGAAATCTAGCACACATGCACACACAAAACATAATATCGGGCCTACTTGCGGTTAAATATAGAAGTGAGCCGATCATACCTCGATATTTAGTGATTTCTATGGATTTACCTCCTTCATCCTTGTCTAAGGAACAAGATGTACCCATGGGAGTGTCGATGGCCTTGGAGTTGTCCATTCCAAATTTCTTTAATAACTCCTTACAATATTTAGCTTGATTGATGAATATCCCATCCTTGTGTTGCTTTATTTGGAGACCGAGAAAGAAGGTGAGTTCTCCCATCATAGACATTTCAAATTCGCTTTGCATGAGATTAGCAAACTCTTCACAAAGATAAACGTTAGTGGCACCAAAGATAATATCATCAACATAAATTTGTGCAAATAATAGATGATTATCTTTCCTTTTTATGAAAAGAGTTGTGTCCACTTTTCCTCTTGAAAAACCTTTTTCTAATAGGAATTTGCTTAATCTTTCATACCATGCTCTTGGAGCTTGCTTTAAACCATATAAGGCTTTTTTAAGTTTAAAGAAATGGTTAGGTAAATTATGATCCTCAAAACCGGGAGGTTGATCAACATATACTTCTTCTTGAATATATCCATTTAAAAAAGCACTTTTGACATCCATTTGAAAGAGTTTAAAATCCATTATACATGCAAATGCAAGTAACAATCTAATTGCTTCTAATCTAGCAACGGGAGCATAAGTTTCATCATAATCAATTCCTTCCTCTTGATTATATCCTTTAGCAACAAGTCTAGCTTTGTTTCTAGTTATTATGCCATTTTCATCAAGCTTGTTCCTAAAGACCCATTTGGTTCCAATTATTGGATGATCATTTGGTTTTGGCACAAGTTCCCAAACTTGATTCCTTTCAAATTGATTTAGTTCTTCTTGCATTGCCAAGAACCAATGTTCATCAATAATTGCTTCATTTATGGTCTTAGGTTCAATTTGAGAAACAAAAGCTAAATGATTACAAATATTTCTTATTGAGTTTCTAGTAGTTACCCCTTTAGATATATCACCAATTACCACATCAATGGGGTGTCCTCTTGCTACTCTCCAATCTTGTCGAAGGTTGTTTCCATCATTGGTTTGTTGACTAGGTGTTTCTTCATCGTTTGCTTCCTTTTCTTTTTGCCTTTCATTTTCCTCTTTGTCATTCAAGTTTATGTTTTCCATGCTTCCTACGATATCATCATCACAAAGTTCCTTTCTAGGCAAGGCATTGTTAGTTTAATTAAATACAACATGAATAGATTCTTCAATGACCATTGTTCTTTTGTTATAGATTCTATAAGCTCTACTTGTGAGTGAATATCCTAGAAATATGCCTTCATCAGCTTTAGAGTCAAATTTGCCAAGGTTTTCTTTTCCATTATTTAGAACAAAACATTTGCAACCAAAGACATGAAAATATGAAATATTGGGTTTTCTCCCTCTGTAAAGTTCATAAGGAGTTTTCTTCAAAATAGGTCTGATTAAAGCACGGTTCATAACATAACATGCGGTGCCAACGGCTTCCGCCCAAAAATATTTTGGAAGGTTATTTTCATTTAACATGGTTCTAGCAAGTTCTTCTAATACACGATTTTTCCTTTCTACAACTCCATTTTGTTGTGGAGTCCTAGGAGCGGAAAAATTATGTTCAATACGATTTTCTTCACAAAAGAGTTCGAAATCTTGATTTTCAAATTCTCCGCCATGATCAGTTCTAATTGAAACAATATTTGAAGATTGTTCATTTTGAATAAGTTTGGCTAGTCTCTTGAATGATTTAAAAGCATCGCTTTTATACGTAAGAAATAATGTCCAAGTATAGCGAGAATAATCGTCCACAATGACCAAAGCATAGTAATTTCCACCAAAGCTCATAGTTCTAATTGGTCCAAAAAGATCCATATGTAAAAGTTGTAAAGGCTTTGTGGTAGAAACAATATTTTTTGATTTAAAAGAAGCCTTTACTTGTTTTCCCATTTGACAAGCATCACAAACTTTATCTTTTTCAAATTTGAGCTTTGGCAATCCAATTACTAAGCCTAAGGATATCAATTTACTTAATTGACCCATGCCAATGTGTGTTATTCTTCTATGCCATAACCAAGAGTCATCTTCCTTACTAATCAAACATTTATCGTCATTTGAAGGCATACCATCTAAGTCTATCATATAAATGTTATCCACTCTATGACCAATAAACTTAACTTGCCCATCAAGTATACTTTCGATTTTACAAGAGGTTGAGTCAAAAATGACTCTATAATTTTTATCACATAATTGACTAATGCTAAGCAAGTTATGTCTAAGGCCCTCGACGAGTAAAACATTTTCTATAGAGATAGAGAAGGAATTACCAACTTTTCCGATGCCGAGTATCTTTCCTTTGTTGTTATCACCATAGGACACATGTCCATGCTCTTTCTTTGTGAATGATTGAAATTTAGTTACATCTCCCGTCATGTGACTTGAGCACCCACTATCCAAGTACCACTTGGAGCTCTTAGCTTTCAAACAAACCTACATCACAAAGTCAAGATTTAATCTTTGGTACCCACATCGTGTTGGGTCCTTGTGTGTTAGTCTTGGGCTTAGTTCCCTTAGGAACCCATACTTTCTTTTGCCCTATTATACCATTTCTTCTAACTTTACAAGTGGAAGCACTATGACCTTTTCCACCACAATGAAAGCATTTAATGAATGGACTACTTGTCATGTAGGATGGAGAAATGAAAAAGTTTTTATATGATTTTTCTTGTGTGCTAGTGTCAAAGCCCAATCCGGATTTGTTAAACATGCATCTTTGTTTACCAAGTAACACATTTAAGTTATCTCTTCCACATGTGAATTTGCTTAGAATTCCATTTAAATCATCAATTTCTTTACTTAGATCTTTGCATGATGTACACGATGATGAAGATGCATGATCATTTGAAGATAGGCATTTGATGCAACCAATGCTAGCATCAAGTAATTTGAGAGTTTCATTTTCATCCTTTAATTCTTTAATTTCATTTTCTAAAGATGTAACTTGTTTTTCCAAACAACTAATAGTTTTTCTTGATGTTCTAAGATTTTTAACATGTTTTAGAGTTTCATTATGCATTTCTTCAAACATGTCGGACAACTCATCATATGAAGGGGAAATAGTAGAGCAAGAAGAGTTTACCTCGGTTTCGGATTCATTTTTGTCCTCATTTGCCATTAGACATATATGTTGGGTTTCTTTCCTTGATTTCTCCGATGGCCTTCCATCTTGCATGAAGCATAGGTTTGCTTCTTCCTTGGAGTCATCATCGGAGGAACTAGATTCGTCATCCCAAGCAAGATAAGCTTTCTTGAAGCTCCTTCTATCATTGCCTTGCTTCTTTTCATTTTTGTCTTTCTTTTGAGCATTTGGACAATCCGATTTGTAGTGACCGACTTTTCCACATTCAAAGCAAGTGACAGTGAGTTGGGAGGATCCTTCATCTTTAGATCTTCTTCTAGGAGGAAATGATGATTTCTTTGTGAAATTCTTCTTAAAGAATTTTCCATACTTTTTTACGAAGAGACTCATTTCATCTTCATCAAGACCATTTTCGGAATCGCCATCTTCTTTTTCCTCATCCTTTTCTTTGCTTGGTGTTGAGGCTTTCAAGGCAATTCCCTTACTTTTTTTGATTGCTTGTTCCTTTAAGCTTATTCTGGTTAGCTCCATTTCATACTCTTGAAGCTTGCCGAACAAGGTTGCAAGATCCATGGTTTTTAGATCTTTTGATTCCGTAATGGCCGTCAACTTGGGTTGCCATTCTCTGTTGTGCACACTTCTCATTACCTTAGAAATCAACTCAAGGTTAGTAAAAGATTTATCTAAAGCATTTAAATGAGTGATAAGGTGTGTGAACCTTCTTTGCATACTTTGAATGCTTTCATTTTCATGAATCTCAAACATTTCAAATTCTCTAGTGAGTGCGTTTAATTTTGTGAATTTAACATCACTAGTTCCTTCATGGGTTATTTGAAGAATATCCCACATTTCCTTAGCATTCTTACAGTTTGAGACACAAAAGTATTCATCACAACCTAAGGCATTTGTGATCAAATTTTGAGCTCTAGCATTCCAATTTCCTTTCTTAATTTCATCATCACTATAATCATCTATATCTTTAGGAACATCTTCATTTTTCTCATTTTTCTTAGTAGGTAGTGTATACCCTTTTTCAACTATACTCCATACTCTTAAATCATTAGATTGAAGAAATATTTTCATTCGACTCTTCCAATAAGAATAATCGACGCCATTGAAAAATGGAGGTCTAGTACTAGAAGATCCCTCAAGGGGCATATCATGGTTTAAAGAAGCCATCTCTTCTCTTGAAGCGGTTAAGCTCTTTACACAAGAGTTCAAGCTCTGATACCACTTGTTGGACAAGTGGCTTCAATACTCAAGAGGGGGGTGAATTGAGTTTTACAAAATCTTTTCGCAAAGTGCCTCCTTTGATATTTAAAAGACTATTTCTTCAATAAGGTGATTTAATAGTGAGAAGTAAAAGTGAAGAGATTAACAAAGTAAGCAAGCAAGTGAATAAAAATGTTCTAAAGAAGCAATTTCAATAATAAAGTAAAGAGATAAGGTTAGAGAAATTGCAAACTAGATGTATCCTGGTTCGGTCACCACCACTGTGATCTACGTCCAGACTGAAGCCGCTCGATCAATTCTTTCACTAACTATCAAGCTTGAGGGTGCTTGACAAACCTCTACAACCTTTCAAGACTTCGGGCTCTTGATGCCTTACAATTTTTCACTCCAAATTTACTTAGGAAATTTGGTAACCTATCAAGTATGGGGTTCACTCCCCTCTCAAATCAAGAAGTAGGATTGAGGTTGTTTAAAGTAGCTAAGTACTCTTAAAGTACAGATTGAACAAATTGAAGAACTAAGAGATGTATAGCTTCAAAGGAAGGATGAGCTCAAGTGTATGCAAATGATCAAATGAGTAATTAATGAGCTAAAGAAAGGCTAGTAAGTGTAATAAAGCTTCAATAAATACCCTAGGGTCGTGCACTATTCACCATGAGTGATGTGGGTATTTATATTGACATCTCAATCAAAAACTAGCCGTTTCTAGCCGTTTATAGCCGTTGTAATCCGTACATATCCGGATATTCATCGGGCTCATATCCGGATATTTAAAGTCAGATATCCGGATACAGATATCCGGATATTCATTGTGAGATATCCGGATACTGATATCCGGATATTCAATACTGAGATATCCGGATACTGATATCCGGATATTCAAAGTGAGATATCCGGATATTTCATGACAGCATCCTTTTTGTCCGAAAGGTAAGTTACTTCTTACTTCAAAAGGTTTTTGTGACTTGTAATGCATGAAGTTGATTATGAAAAAAAGTCTTGAAGCGTTTAAATCATGTAGGTATCCTTTTCAAATCAATTTTGGACAAATCAAGCTATTTGTTTTGACATTTGTTTAAGGATGCATGCTTTTGAAATATGTAAGTGATGCATTACCTTGAGCTCATGCAATGCTGAGTAGATATACATCTTTACACATTGTTCCTAAGTCCTAAGTAGATATACCAATTGAGATTATGGACTTCGACTGATGCGTGAGACTTGGTGCTTGCATAGCTTTCACATTTGAGTTTCTTTTTGGATGTTGCTTCGATCTTGATCATTTCTCTTTGTTATCATCAAAACTATGTTGACGTGGAATGTACGTTGTATTCATATCATCACTTTGACTCATCAAAAAGGAGGGTAAGTCTAAGATTTAAGAGTGAGAAAAGAATTAAAACAAGATATTGAAAAGAGACAAAATAACATGAGATTGAGAGAAAAGGGAGAAAAGAAAAAAGTGAAAGTGAAAGATGGGATTAATTGAGAGAAATAAGGAAAAAGAAGTGATTATTGATAAAGTTAACACAAATGTCCATTCTAATTGCATTGGTAAGAAGTGATTGGACATTGGAAATATAGAGATTTTAACAATAAAATTATGCAAGAATCAAATATCAGCAACACACACAAAAATTTAAAGTGAGAAGGCCCTTAATGTGTGGAGCAAAAATCATGGAAAAGAATAAGCTTTTGAAGTTAAATAAAAAAATTTGTTATCAATAATTTGAGAGCAAAGAATTATCCCAACAAAAGCAATGAAATCAAGTACATAACTTAAACTCAAGTTATAAGTATAGGTATTTACAAAAACATAGGTTTTGTTTGAAATTACTACTATCATTGAAAATTTTGAATTGCAAATCCAAATGGTCAGCTTAAACATGTTAGGAATATGACTTCTATAGTCAAGAGGGGATGATAGAAATTCATTTTTTTGTTTTTAAATTAATATTTTAAGCAAACTTTAATATATGAAAAATTGTTAGTATATTCAAACAATCCACGATATACAATTTTAACATTTAAACAATCTACACACACTAGCATATACAAGATATATAAGAAGTAAATAAAATGTCGCTAAATAGAGTTAAAGGTTTAGAAAAATAGAAATACTATTTATCCTAGCTTGGCCACCACCACTTATGACCTATGTCCAGATTGTAACAACTCAATAATTTTTCATTATTTCACCAAGCATCAATGGGTTTTTGATAAACTACTATAACCACCAATTTTTTGGGGTACTTAGCAACTTTACAACTTCAACCAAATTCACGGGTATTTGACTATATTCACAAGTCTTCCCAAACTTTCCTAGATGGATATGCTGCCTCTCAACCATTAAGGGTCTCATTTAATGAACAAATGAAATTTGGGATTGGGTTTAGGAAATGATTCATGCTCTCTAAGTGTAGATATACAAGTTAAAGAGTTATATAATTTTCATGAAGAATGAACTCAAAGAATCAAATGATCAATAATATGTAATAATGAGGTTAAGTGCATTGAATTCTTTCAATGTAGGCACAATATATGATCAAATAGTGTTCTTATTATTCTCTATAAAAAAATAGTGTTCTTATTGCTTTAGAGCCATCACAAATGGGTTTCCAAAAAAAATAAAAATAAAAAATAGAATCTTTATAACCGTTTATGAACATTACATATCCGAGTATTTGTCGAGAACATATTAAGTTATGGAACTATTAATATCCAAGCATCCTTATGTTCGATTATGCTACAACATGTATCCAGATATATCATAACAATAGTCACCTATAGCTCTAATCTTGATTTCTTTAATTTCTCATTGCAGATGACCTTATTTTATTTGCAGAAGAAACTCAGGAGCAAATTCAAGTTATAATGCATTGCTTGGAGCTTTATGCTCTATGTGAGGTCACAAAATAAATGGTATTAAATCACCTATATATTTTTCTGGAAATACTCCATTGGACAAGGCCTATGCGATTACCGACTTGTGTGGCTTCAAAATAGATAAGCACCTTGATTATATTCACAACATTAGAGATGGAGGTGTATTGGAAGACCAATATCAAAATTTCATTAATACTAGTTTAAGTAGGAACTTCTTTGATGTTATATAAATGGGTTATGAATAAGAAGATGAAAGAGTCATGTCTCTTCATGACCGTTCATCTTCTATATATACCTGTGTCTAGTGAATTTAAATAGTAGTTTTTCCTTACTCCTTACCAAAACTCTGTCAAAATTAATCCTTCCATACTGCCTTGGTCTGCGATTGATCAGCGTTCGTTGTGTCCGTCGGTGCTATTTCTTCTGGTAGTGCCACTGTCGAAACAGAGGTAACCCGTTCTATCCTGGAAGGCATTTGTGCACTAACCTTGGCACCGTAAAGGAGGCAAACTACTTTAAGGATACAATATTTAATACTGCGCTCGGGTTTAATTTTTAGAAATTTTTCCTACCTTGCATGTTGCTGTCTAGTTTCTTGTAATTACATTCTCTTTTATGTGTGATTTTGTTTCGCTTTGTAAAAAATCTTGGGATACACCACCTCAAAAGCTAGCTCAAAGGGTGGGAGTGCCCAAGGCCTTATAAACTCAACATTAGTTGTTCATCCAACCGATGTGGGACTATATATCTCAACACGCCCCTCCACACGAGAGCCCATTGGGCTTGAAGAGTGGATAATGCAACAGACCCAACCTACCTGTGCTAAGAAATTCTACAAGAGAAAGTGGGGGACGACGAGGATCTGATACCATATAAAGAACCTTAGGATACACCACCCCAAAAGTTAGCTCAAAGGGTGGGAGTGCCCAAGGCCTTATAAACTCTACATTAGTTGTTCATCCAACTAATGTGAGATTATATATCTCAACACGCTTGATATCCATAACACATATTTTTTCGCTATCAACAATAACATTTGACTCCTACCAAATAAGGTATGGATCTTATTCAAGCAAGGATGATATTGTTAGATGTGGAAGCTTGATTCAAGACAATTCTGGATCTTAGGTTGTTGGTTTCACTTTATCGCATAGGCAAGTGTACACCACATGAAGCAAAGGCTTGAGGACTAGTCAAAGGGTTGGAGCTTTATTGGTCCTTAGAAGCTAAATGCTTGATCATTGAAAGTGATAAGTAGATCATCTATTCTTCTGAGGTCAACCCCAAACCACACATGATATATAGTGTGAAAAGTTGGTTGAGGATGTATTGGACTACCCTACTGAACCATGTGTTTAGAGAGGTCAACAGTTGCGTTTATTGGCTTGCCCAACATGTACGGAAGGAAGATTCAACACCTACAATGTTGCTCCACTACAACTAAATCACCATCTTTTAGTAGATTGGAGAGGCTCAAGTACATATCAGAATCGTTATATGAGGTCCAAGTAGTTTTGAGTTTCTTTTATTTTCTTTTGTGCTTGATTTACAGTTTGGATGTTTTGCCCCCTAATATATAAAAAAAGTTTATACTATATAGTTTGGCTAGCTTTTGGATTAATATGAAAATTAATTCAGGAAAGTCAGTAATCTAATGAGATTATATTTGTGATCAAGCAAGCATGATTTTTGCCTTCACTATTGGGTTTTATAAGAGCTATTTTGTAGGAAAAGTGATTATGTTATGTTATAAAGATTCATTTTGCGTACCAGAGTTTTTTTTTTTTGCTGCGGGCCCCACAAAATATTGTGTGCGTAGGAAATTTTTTATGGTCATGTTAAATGACAGATGATAAACCCTTCATTATTTAGGTTCAATCCGGTAATGCTATAACACAACGCAGGAGAATTAATTGTCGTATATGGAGATTAGCCAAATTGGGAAAATCACTTGAAAAGAGAAAAAAATCAAAGAAATCAAGAGTCACAATTCAAAATTATGACAATGAACCTGGCCATTTTTTCTTATTTCAGTCAAGTGATATCCAACCTAACTTACATGCATTCCCTAATTTCATCAAAATCAAGGTAGGGTATAAATAGGTTAGGCTCACCTACACGACTTAACCTATATATATTAGATCAGATTTGGCCTATTATAAATAGTCAAATAAAATATGCATAGATTTTAAAAAAAAAATCAATTTAAAAAGCATGTCATAGTTTTTTACACGTTGAGCCCTATGAAGCACCGATACTGACACGGGACACGTGACACGATACGACACGACACTTCGACACGTTAATTCTAAAAAATATTAGATTTCGACACGTTAGGACACGTTTTGCTATTAAATAATATTTTTAATTTATGTAGTGTATATTATATTTAATATTCAATAATTCAACAAAAAAATGAATCGAAACTTATAATATTCATAAATTTTTGCAAAGAAACATAAGATATCCAAAATGTTTATTTTAACCTCAATACAATAATAATCGCAATCCAACAAATCTAATTGTTGGAACTAAAAACTCATCGCAACTCAACCTTTAAACTTTTTTTTGAATTTCTATAATGCGTATTGGCGTGTTGGAGTGTCGGGGAGTGTCGAAGTGTCCGAGAGTGTCGGACACGACACGTTAGAATTTTTGAAGTGTCGGTGCTTCATAGGTTGAGCCTATAAGTCAACTGTCCGGCCTTTATTATTTATTTTAAATAAATTAAATTAAATTATTATTTTAATAATTTTAAATAATAAAGTAATATTACTTTAGTTATTTTTTGATATATTGAATATTTAATATGTTTAAATAGACTAATAAGTCCGGATCAAAAAAAATTTATTTTTTAAATATAAATCAGACCAGACTTATAATTTGAGCCTACGTGAGGCTAACAAGCCAAACCAAACATAATATTTTTTGCACAAATTTAACATATTAAATTCAAAGTCTAGCCTAACTTTGCCTATTTACGCCCCAAGCGCTTTTTATTGTTCTAAACCAATTATTAAAATTCAAAATTCCCTTTTAAATCAGGAAAGCTCTCTCTAGTCTGAATGTTATTTTTTCCTCTTGTTCTCTCAACATCTTTTAAAAATAAAATATATCTGGGTTATTTTAAAAAAAAAAAAAGACAAAAAAGGGGTAAAAATGAGGATGATTTAACACTCAACATTCAAAATTTGCTTGGCATAAACGACACCGTTTTTAGGGAAAGCGTTAGACATCCCAAAATTGGGCCATTTTCCTAACCCTAGGTACCCATCACCGCCATCAAGACATAAACCTTCCGGAGAAGAACCAACCTCAATCTCTCTCAACCTTCACTCCTTTCTTCAATTCACCTCTATTCTCTTCTCTTTCCTCAATTTTCACCCATTGAAGCTGCTTTGAACCACTCTCTCTCTCTCTGTCACACACACACACACACTGAATCCGAAACCCACAACTCTGTGTACCTGAAGATCACCGTGTTTTCTTCTACCTGCCCACAGTGGATCCTCCTAAGGCTCAGATCGAGGTAAACCCTACTCGATTCAGAATCAGATTCAGTGGTTTTGTTGTGTTCTTCTGTTTTTCTTTTTGGGGAATGCAAATTCAGAGTTGGTGGTGATTTGTGCAAGTTATGATTTGGACACTTGAAATTGTTGGGTATGCCTTCACTTGGTTCACTGGTTTAGATTAATAGTTAAGTTTAAGATTTTTTCGTTTGGGTCTTGAAGATTTTTCTTTTCTTTTTTTGCCCCTTTTGGTTGACTAGTTGATTAGGTTTCGATAGTGATGTCTGTGAACAATAATAACCCTTCTAAGGGCATTGGGACCTCTTCCTCATCCTTTGGCAATGCTGGAATGCCCTCCCCTTCAAACCCTGGGTTTTCACAGTCCCAAGCTCAAGCCCAGCTTGCTGCTGGTTTTCAAGGCCAGTTTCCACTGTCCCAAGCACATGCTATTGCCCAAGCACAGTCTAAGGCTCAGGCTCAGGCTCAGGCTCATGCTCAAGCAGCAGCTCATGCTCAACTCCAGGCTCATTTGCAAGCTCAAGGGTTGACTCTTAATCCGAATCAGTCTGGTGGTTTGGGGAATTTGGGGGTGTCTCCGTCGCAGTTGGGCTCGACGCCCGGCAATGCAAGTGGAAAGAGGATCCCTTTGAAACCCCCTATTCGCCCTGCCGGATTTTCCCCTCCCAACAACTTCTCACCTTTGAGACCGATGGAACTCACGCCGGCTGCACGGAGGAAGAAGCAGAAGCTCCCTGAGAAACAGCTGCAGGATAAAGTGGCTGCTATCCTGCCCGAGTCAGCTTTGTACACCCAGCTTCTCGAGTTTGAGTCTCGTGTCGATGCTGCCCTTGCTAGAAAGAAGGTTGATATCCAAGAAGCTCTCAAAAACCCACCGTGTATTCAGAAAACTCTTCGCATATACGTGTTTAACACTTTTGCTAATCAAATTCGCACAATTCCTAAGAAGCCAAATGCTGAGCCTCCAACTTGGACACTGAAGATAGTTGGGAGGATATTGGAAGATGGTGTAGACCCTGATCAGCCTGGAGTAGCTCAGAAGTCATCTTCGTTGTATCCAAAGTTCTCAGCTTTCTTCAAAAGAGTAACCATTGGTTTGGATCAGAGACTCTATCCAGATAATCACATTATTATGTGGGAGAATGTTCGATCACCTGCTCCTCAGGAAGGTTTTGAAGTAAAGAGGAAAGGGGATAAAGAATTTACAGTGAATATACGTCTGGAAATGAATTATGTACCTGAGAAGTTTAAGCTTTCACCAGCATTGACAGAAGTTCTTGGTATTGAGGTTGATACCCGCCCAAGAATTATTGCTGCAATCTGGCACTATGTGAAGGCCAGAAAATTGCAAAACCCAAATGACCCTGCTTTCTTTCACTGTGATCAGCCTCTGCAGAAAGTATTTGGGGAAGAAAAGATGAAGTTCACAATGGTTTCACAGAAAATATCACAGCATTTGTTCCCTCCGCAACCTATACTTTTGGAGCACAAGATCAAGCTCTCAGGAAATAGTCCAGTTGGTACTGCTTGTTATGATGTAACAGTTGATGTTCCTTTTCCTATTCAGAGGGAGTTGTCTGTATTATTGGCTAATGTGGAGAAGAACAAAGAGATTGAAACATTGGATGAAGCTATATGTGGAATCATTAGAAAAATCCATGAGCACCGTAGGAGACGGGCATTCTTTCTTGGTTTCAGTCAATCTCCAGTAGAATTTATTAATGCCTTGATTGAATCTCAAAGCAGGGATCTGAAACTTGTAGCTGGAGAATCTAGTCGGAGTGCTGAAAAAGAGCGTCGATCAGATTTTTTCAATCAACCATGGTAAGCTTTGAGAGTTATCTCTTGCTTAGCTTTTTGTCCTCTATTTTGTTTTGCTTTGTATTTTATTTTTTTGTTCTCTTCGCTGCATGCTACCTTCTTTAGTTGCAAATTAATCCATTACCATCTGTTGGACTTGGTTATGATTGACCTGAAAACAACAAGAATTTAGAATCTAGCTTTATAGTTTAGTGATTGATAGTAGTCCCCTTACATATATTGCCTTAGTTGAGAGTAAGGTATGATATAACTGGGACTGTATGTTAGTTGGTTTTATACACTTACATTCATCCCTTATGGCCACGGGAGGATTTCATTTCAAATGACTAAAAATGCGTGATGTGCTTTCTTTCCTTTTGTTCATGTACATGTACTAGGTAAAAGTAGACTAGAACTGGGTTCATATGCTTTTACTTTTTTTTGCATTACATGGGAATTGAACACACACCCCTACACTACATACACCTAACACACACACCCCACACCACTAGGCTAATCCTAGTGGATTCATATGCTTTTACTTCAATGTTATGTAAATGTTACAATTCACCATGAAATTTTATATCTTGTTTAACAACTTGAACAGGGTTGAAGATGCTGTTATTCGATATTTGAATCGCAAACCAGCTGCAGGAAGTGATGCTCCAGGAAGCACATGACACCAGCTGTGCTAGGGCTCCTTTAAATCATTCATCCCTTTTGGCGATGCATTTTAATACATATTATGGAAATTTATGAAGTAGCTAGTTTTTCAACTTCCATGCTGTATTATTGGCGGGAAGGAATGTTGCTCCATAGTAATGCAATATCTTGTATGGTTTGTGAGAGCACAAAAGTTGCAGTTGTAGGCAAAAAAATGGTGCCATAGGTTCGCGTTTCTCTAGTTGTAGTCCACTTTTGTGGATTCTTTGGTTACCTCACAGTTCACCTGTCCTTGCAAAATGCTTTACATCATGAAAAAATTGTATTGGGAAGAATTGATTGGTGTACAGTATCTTACTATCTTTAGTTGTCTTATGACAGCATAGGTGAAGAGAAAATGAATGTTGCATGCCATGACTGTCTTATTTAATCCACGTAGCTTTTGTTGGCATTAACTTTTGGACTGTTACTTGTTCAATTATGAGTATCTTAGTAACGCTATATCAATAGTTTTTGTGGAAGTACCAAAATTTTCTATTACTAACTTACTACCTATTTATTTTTCATTGAATCAAAAAGAGAGAATGTTAAAAGTTTTGAAAAAAGAGAAAATGTTGATATAATAGTGATTAGATAGGTAGTGAGTTGGTAATAGAAGATTTTGTTAATAAAAATATCCCTCTTCATATTTTTTTACATGTAAATATCAGCTTCATTTCTTCCTACACTTTCGCTCAACTTCAAAGGGTAGTGCTTTGTTTTTTCTTAGCAAGTTTTCTTCATGACATAAGTATATTAAATCTCAAAGCATTTAATGTCATGTGTATTAAAAAAGCATCTTTTTGAAGCACGTGGGGGTGGTTGGGGGGTGGTTTGTGATTATTTTTTTGACTTATCGATGGTTCTTTAGTATACCGTTTTGTCAGCGTATTAAAGCATCTTAGTTATTAGTGTTTAGATCATTAAAAATAAAATTAATATTGCTTAATATATTACTAGATTTTTGTATAATATAAAATATAATAAGTTGTTTTTTTATATTAAATTTTAGGTAAATGATACACAATTGAATGTCAATGACTAATTATTATAGGTATTTACTTATAAAAACAAACAAAAGGTAATTAAGGAACGGAATCTCCAAGTTGGGAAGTGCAATTTTCTCTTTTCAAAGTGCAATTTTATTTTTTCAAACTTTTGTTTAATCATATAAGTTTTATTGTAATAATAACATTCAATAAAAAAAAAATGTTCATCACATATTTTGGGCTTTTTGTTACATCTAGGGCTGCGTACAAGGATTGTCTCCACCTCACACTTGCTAGTCAGGTTCAACGTGGAGTTATTTTTTTTTGGATACATCTAGGGCAAAATTTCAAACATTTCATCCATTTAATTTTTTTGACAAACAATTTATCAATTTAATGTGAAAAGACACATATTTTGATAATTGGTGTTCAAGCGTGAACATTTTCTATGCATGATTTGTGCAAAAATTAGTGTACATTTGCCACATATTGCGTTCTATAAGACCGTATCCTGGTAGTGCGTGTTTAAGTCATGCTTGCTCCAATGCATATCTCGCAGAGCCCGAAACTGGTAGGAGCAAGTTGGCTTTTGCATAATTTGTGTATGGGGTAATGTATGACTTACACTCACCATTCCTTGGGGCATTTGATTTGTATTAGATTAATAAATAGTTTGTTGAAAAAATTAAATGGACGAAATGTTTGAAATTTTACCGTCAAAAAGTCCTTGTTTTATGGTCCTTGATTTCTATATAATTTAGCTGGTGGAGAAACCACCAGGGAAGGATGTATGTGACACATATCATACATTTAAGTATCAATCTTACATTAATAAAGAATTAAAAATAAATTTTATCGTTAATTATTGAACTAATTATTTCCAATTACTCTTTTCAGAAAAATTTAGCTTTTTTTGAAGTAAGAATTTAGCTAACATATAAAAAAAGGACAAAATTATATATTAAATAATATTAATATACGTAATTTACAAAAATGTCCCGCGCGAGAAAGAGGGAAAATGGCGGCAGAGTAGAGGAGTTTATGAAATCAAATCAAATCAAAACGCAAAAAATTGTGCCATTTCGTTTCAGTTTCTTCTTCTTCTTCGTTGTTGTTGTTGAGAGAGAGAGAGAGAGAGAGAGAGAGAGAGAGAGAGAATGGAGGAAGTGAAGGAAAAGTGTTGGAGAATGGAGGTTGACGAGAACCTCAAGAGGCTCCACTCTCTTCTCTTCGGCGCCGAACACGCTCTCGATAACAATGACTTCTCCTCAGCTTACGTACTCACGCTTCGTCTCCTCGGATTCCTCGAATCGCGGTGCCGCTCCGACGTCGACGAAGCCTTCCTCCAACCGATTCGCCGCGAGGCCCTAGCCAAGCTCCACTCCGCTCGCCGATCCCTCACTCCTCAATCTGATCGGTGTGTAATTGTTTTCTCTTTCTCTCACTATTTTTTTAATTTTTTAAACAAAATTCGGCGATGCCTTGGTCATACTTTTGATAACAGAATAGAGAGAGCATTGGAATGATTTGTTTTTGAATTTGATGCTGTTTTTTTTTTTCATGAGTAATTCTAAGTAGTTCGAAGAGTTGTTGGTGTTATCGTGATGTGACTCTGAGTTCATGGTTCGATTTATGTAATCAGCTTCTGTTACGGTCTGTTAGGATGAGTGATGAGGAGTTGTGCCACATACATGCAGGTTGATTAAGTGCAGCGTAGAGCTCAACAGAAAGGTTGATTAAGGATTGATTGAGAGTTTGAAAATTAGATTGGAGATTGGGATTATGTTGTGGAGACAAGGAGGATGAGATCGAAGATGAAAGCACCATTGTAGCGGATGCTACACAAACACAGACTAATAGAGGAAGAAAGGAGGAGAGAGAAAAGAGATGGGAAGAGAAATTGAAGAGAGAAGAGAGTTTTGGCAAACTTTTCTGATAATTTTCATTACTGCTGACTCTACAATATGTATACCACTAGGGTAGTTGAGACAGAAAACTAACAAGGCGAATAATATGATAATAGGATAATAACAAGGAAAATAACACGGCAATAGTATAACTGCTATATTTTTGGGCTTTGCTCATCCCACTAATAGACCAACAATCACATGAGTTATTTCTAGCATCTCTTGGGCTAGTATCGCTACACAGGTTCAGTTGAAGTTAGTTAGGGGCGTTAGAATGCTGTGTAACCATATTAGTTAGTTAGAAGTTAGACATTAATCAAGTTGATAGTGGATTTTGTTGTATTCAGTTGGAAGGGTCGTTAAGGGGATATGAATAATGATGATATATAATAGGAGGACACATTACTGAGTGAAGGTTATGCAGAGAAATAAACCAGTTTTCATTTTTACTTTGTGTTCTTAGAGCTCAGTTCTAACATTGCTCTTATAAATGTTAGGTAAGGGTTTGAACTTTCCTTAAATCTTGCGCATAGCATGCAGGCTAAACTTTTTTTTTTTGTATTTAACCCAACTTTAATTATCTCTTTTAGACGAGTTGGCTTCCCTCGGTATCCCCACCAGCTTCGACTCTTTGAGCCGGCTATGGGATTAATCCGGAGTGCGAGGCGGGTCAGCCGGTCAGGGATGAAGATATTTAATTCCCTTCCAAAGGTGACGTGGGGATCAAACTAGGGCGCTTTTCTTTCCCCTTACTACCAGCTTAGCTACCGCCATTTGGTTGCAGGCTAAACTTTTAATGTTTAGTAGTAAGGAAAAATTTGAAAAATTGTTTTTGAATTTGTCAATATTCTAGAGTAGTTGTTGGATAAGTTGAAGTGGTGGGAACTAGTCTTGGTTACTTTGAGAGTTGTGATGCTATGTTAAACTCAAATTTTACTGGTTCGATTAATACAAGTTTTCTCTGGCAAATTCCTCTCTCAATTTTATCTGGCTGTTGCCATGTTTCTCAACATTTTGGTTCCTCTCTATTTCCTTAGCCAAGCTTTTGAGCAAGCAAAGAGGTCTCCAGGATGCGTTTTTGGCACCACAGGAGATATTGACATTGAGAAGATTAGGAATTCAAAGAACTTCCGAGCTCTTTTCAAGCAATCTAAAGAAAAAGATGAAAATCAATTGGTAAGATATGCTGACAATCATACTGTAATTAAACTCTTTTTACTTTTATTTTTTGCGGGTGAGTGTTGGAGTATCTATAAGGTTGTTCCTATGTGACTGAAAAGTCACGGATTCGCATATGGGAAATAGCCTCTTTGCAAAAATACAAGCTCAAGTTGCATGCTATGGATCTTCACCTCTACCCTTGCAAAATTAGAGAGCCTAGTAGGATTCGTCCTTTCATTTATTTATATTTATATTTTTGTTCCTCCAGATTGTTAAGGGAAAAATTTGTAAACTTTTTTTTTTTTTTTTAATTTTCTTATTTTAGGTTGATCAACTGGGTAAGCAAGACAAAGCAGGCAGCAAAGCGTCGAAGGAAATGCAGCAAGCAAAGTTAACATCCACGTATGGGAAAAGCAGCTTGAGGACTAATAATGGTTCCAAGAGTTTTTTCAACTTGAAAAGTAACATCTCCGAGGACTGCATGATTGTTGAAAGGGCTCAATCACATGCCAGCCATACAAAGGGTCCTGGTGTCTCTTCTTTCTTACAAGTTGAAGGGGAAGAAAGAGCTTTTGGAAACTCTCTTTCTACAAAACGCTTACACATGGAAAATAATAGCCCCAAAGTTGGTTATGCAAAGTCACCTTCAAGTAAGGAGGAAGTTAATCCTGATGTTTGTGGCAACGGTTTCGTTACTGCCAGAGCAAAACTGGTATAATTATTTTAGCTTATTCGTCAACTTTCTCCTTTTTTCTGTCAATGTGTTTCCGGTTTTACAATTTTAAGCATTTCCGTTTTATTCTGTCAAATGTGGTGCAAATATTGCATTTCCTTCCAATCTTGCAATGTTTTTCTCTTTCTTTAATGCACTGATTTTCTTTATGTGCACATTATTCTCCCAAAAAGAATGATATACTTTCTGGATGAAACTTAAATATCCGTTGTTTATAAAGAAATACCCTTAAAAGGAAAAGAGCAAACTCACTATTATTGAATGGTTATCAAACAAACATTCTAGCCAGAGAAAGGAAACACTTTCTATGAGCAAACTTCTATAGATTTTTCCTCGTCTTTTCTTGAAGTAATTTCTTGGCATGTAGCCATGTTGATGACACCATCTTATTTTGGCAGGAAATGGAAGCAAAGCAAAAGCGAGGAGTAGTTGGTTCACCCAGTGCATCTGTCTCACCACAATGCGATAACAATCCTGGCAACAGGTTATATGGTGGGAGATCATATGGTGTTTCACGTCGTGGCTTCCGTGGTAATTTTGTTCCCCCAATTAAATCCAATGGGAACAATGCTGGAAACATGAGTTCAAGAATTGCTGGAAAGTCTGATGATGCTTTAGATGACTCTACAAAGAGATGGTCAGTAACGCATGACCATCATATTAGCCTTTACATTCTTATTTCTTGCTTCCCATTTGCACCAAGTCTCAAATATATTCTTTTTCTACATTCCAAAGTCCAAATGACAATATTCTTTCACAATTATTTATAGACGGCGTCTCAAAATTGTTTCAATCTTACAATCTACTCTCATCTAATGGTGGGGATCAACAACTTAAATTGCTACACTAGTCTGCACGCCTTGTTATTTACGTATTAACCTTGTAATGATTTCCTTCATTCCTCATGTGAACATTAACAAGAGTGAATCCAGCTTTCAATTATTACTTTTAATTGCAGGGACTATGGGACCAGTGTTTTGGACATTCACCGCTTAAAATCCTTTCCTTTCTCCCCCTTAATTTGTTGATCTAATGATTGATGATTGGTTGGATGATATATGCATTCACTTAATATGCTTTACATGCTTGTAGTTTGGAAATCCTGTGTGGTCCTGATGGTGAGCTTCCTGAGAAATTGAGGAATTTGGAACCTCGCCTCATTGAACATGTTAGTAACGAGATTATGGACAGAGACCCCAATGTCCGGTGGGATGACATTGGTAATATAAATAGCTCTTCATCATTATTCTTTATTCACCACATTGGCGGTTAGCTTACTAGTTAATGGCACCAGAAGAACACAGACATTAAAGGAAACGTGGAATCACAATTTGATATTATAAATTCTGTAATTCAAGCTATTACAAACACTCTATTCAACTTCTCTATGGTTCCATGACAATGGACCTTGATTGAAAGAAAAAACTATAACAAGAAATACTACCCGCTTATGACAATCCTATTTTGCCATGCTCAAGAGATGCCTCCCTCTCTCCTGAACAACCCCACCACCTTTTTGATTATCATTCTTCATACCTCACTAACCGTTTCCTCCCTCCTTATATCACCTTTTCTTCCCTTGCCTTTGCTACACCTTTGCCACCCCCTCCTCTCCATTGAGCGCTTGCCACGTAGCATCTCTTATAACTAACTCTCCATCCTTCGGCTGCTCACGTGTTTCCCCCAATACATCACATACTTCCTTCCTGATCCTTCTCCCTTTCCTTTGGTAAGTTTTCATGTAAGGCTCCAGCTTTGAAAGCCCACCAAGCCCAAGCCCACTTTGCGTAAGCCCAACAATACCCCCCCCTTCAACAATTACCTTGTCCCCAAGGTAAAACTGAGGAAATTGATCCCTTATATCATCCAACATTTCCCAAGAACAATCACAATCCGGAAGACCCTCCCATTGAATTAATAATTCAACCTTTCCATTCAACAATCTCCTAACCTGCAAAACCTTTGCAGGTTGCACCTGTAATTCTAATGATTCAGACAAGCAGGAAGGCAAATCCAGCACCATATGGGTAGATGGGACAGCTCTCTTCAACTGTGAAACGTGGAAGGTAGGATGAACTTTGGAATATGAAGGCAGCTCTAATTTGTAAGCTACAAGTCCTATTTTCTCCAAGATAGTAAACGGACCATAAAACCTTGGACTAAGCTTTTGATTCAATCGCTTAGCCAAAGATCTTAATTTGTATGGCTGAATTTTTAAATATACCTTATCTCCCACCTGAAACTCGACCTCCCTCCTCTTCTTATCCGCTTGCACTTTCATCCGTTCTTGAGCCATCAACAAGTTGCTTTTCAACTCAGCCAGAATGACATTGCGGGCCTGTACCCACTGATCCACAGCTGCCACCGGAGATTCTTGACTCTCTAAATGCAAAATAGTTGGGGGATCCCTACCATACAAAGCTTTGAAAGGAGTCATTTGAATGGATCTGTTAAAAGAAGAATTAAACCAAAATTCAGCCCAAGGTACCCATTTTGCCCAGCTCTTAGGATGACCATTGATGAAGCATCTCAAATAAGTCTCCAAGGTGCGATTGATGACCTCGGTTTGACCATCCGTTTGGGGATGGTAAGCCGAACTAAACTTCAATTTGGTGCCTGCAAGTCTAAATAAAGCAGCCCAAAACTTGCTCATAAATACCCTGTCTCGGTCCGAAATGATGGATCTAGGAAATCCATGTAATCGAACAATCTCTTTGATGAACAGTGTTGCTACCTCTTGAGCAGTGAAAGGATGGACAAGAGTCAAGAAATGGGCATATTTGGTGAACCGATCTACCACTACCAACACTGTATCTACCCCCCGAGATTTGGGCAACCCTCCAATGAAGTCCATAGAGATATCCTCCCACACCAAAGAAGGAATCGGTAATGGCTGTAATAACCCCCCAGGCATGAGATGGTCATACTTTTGTTGTTGACAAACGTGGCATTCCCTCACAAATCCCTTTATATCCTTATGCATACCTTTCCAAAAGAAGACAGCAGCTATCCTCTTTAAAGTACGCAGCTCACCCGAGTGCCCTCCCCAAGGTGAAGAATGAAATTCCTGTAAAATCAAAGGAATACTAGGAGAAGATTTGGGAATAACCAATCTATTTTTAAACCATAAACAACCTGACTTCACATGATAGCCTGGGTGTGATTCCTTATCCAGTAATACTTCCAGCATGATTTTATGAGTGCCCTCATCATGCAAAACTTCTTCGGCAATGGTAAGCAAATCTGGACTATGTACTAATGTCAACTCACGGCATTCCATTACCCTTGACAAAGCATCTGCAGCTTTATTTTCCACCCCCGGTTTAAATTGGATTTCGAAGTCGAAGCCCATTAATTTGGCTATCCATTTTTGCTGGCTCTCCGTCATAACTCTTTGCTCCGTGAGATACTTAAGACTTCGTTGATCAGTTCGGATGACAAAATGTCGTCCCATGAGGTAATGACGCCATTTTTGAACAGCAAAGACTATGGCCTTCAACTCCCTTTCATAAACCGAGAGATTACGTCCTTTCTCCGAAAGAGCCTGACTTAAGAAAGCTATGGGTCGGCCACTTTGCATTAACACCGCTCCCATTCCTATACCCGATGCATCCGTTTCCACAATAAAAGTTTCATCAAAATTAGGCATAGCCAATGTCGGCAATTTAACCATGGCTGCCTTTAACTCCTCAAAAGCAGCTTGTGCCTCCTCTCCCCATTTAAAGCAGTCCTTTTTAAGCAATTGAGTGAGAGGTCTAGCTATATGTCCATATTGCTTTACAAATCGCCTATAGTATCCCGTCAGACCCAAAAAACCACGCAAAGCTTTCAGATTCCTAGGTACTGGCCATGTACTGATAGCAACCAATTTACTAGGATCAGCCTTCACACCCTCATGGGAAATTATATGGCCCAAATATTCCAATTCTTCCTTTGCAAAACTGCATTTCTTGTAATTAGCATGCAACTGATTCTGTCCCAAAACCTCCAATACCGTGCGCAAATGCTCCACATGTTCCTCACCATTCATGCTGTATACAAGGATATCGTCGAAGAAAACTAGCACAAATTTTCGCAAATAAGGTTTAAAAACCGTATTCATCAAGGATTGGAAGGTGGAGGGTGCATTACACAAGCCAAAAGGTAACACCAGATACTCGTAATGTCCCTCATGTGTGCGAAAAGCAGTTTTCTCAATGTCTTCAACCCTCATTCTTATCTGATTATAGCCTGATTTGAGATCCAATTTTGAAAAAATACCAGCTTTCCCCAGTTCATCCAACAATTCGTCAATTAAAGGTAAAGGGAATTTATCAATAACCGTTACCTTGTTGAGGGCCCTATAATCAGTGCAGAATCTCCAACTTCCATCCTTCTTTTTCACCATAATCAATGGGCTAGAGTATGGACTCATGCTGGGTCGGATCATCCCTGCCGCCAGCATATCTTTCACAAATTTCTCAATTTCCTCTTTCTGATAGTGAGGATACCGATATGGCCGGATATTAGGAATAGCAGCCCCCTCTTTGAGTAGAATCCTATGATCACACTCTCTCTTTGGAGGTAGTTCGGTAAGAGGTAGAAATACCTCCTCAAATTCTTGAAGTAATTCCTTCACCTGAGACGAGACTTCTGAAATTTCCTCCCCTTCAACAGAGCAATAGCCCAGCTCTATATAAAAAATCTCTGCTCCCTTCCTACGACACCCCTCCAACTTTCCCGAAGAAATCCCACTGCAAGAAAGAGAAGGATCTCCCAAAATGGTCACTTCCGTTCCCTTCCATGGAATTTTCAGTGTCATCTCTTTAAAATTAGCCTGGATATTCCCCAATTCTGCTAGCCATTCATATCCCAATATCACATCCACCCCCCGAAGATCAAACACAAAGAAATCCTGCGTTACCTTCAGATCTGGAAGTTCCACCGTTACTCCCAAGCAGCGGCCATCACTCACCACGCGATGCCCATCTCCCACCATGATCATGAAACTCCTCGAGGTGTCTATTGTTAACCGTAGTGCCTCAGCTACTCGGGTGGCTATGAAGTTGTGAGATGCTCCAGTATCGATGAGTACCACCACTTGTTGACCCTTCACCGTACCCACCAACTTCAAAGACTTGTTGGAAGTCAGTCCCACCACGCTGTGCAGCCCCAGCTGGACTGTCTCCTCCGCCGTCATTTCCTGCGCGATTCCCTGTAACTCCGCTGCATCTGGTTCCTCCTCTCCCTCTTCCAAGATCATGACATGAAGTTGCGGACCTTGACAGACGTGCCCAGGAAAATATGGTGCCTCGCACCTGAAACACAGATTGCGTCGACGCCGATCTTCCATCTCCTCATCGGAAAGTCGCCGGAATCTCGCTCCCCGTCGTCCCTCGTGATTTCCCGTCGCCATCGTATTTTGCCCTAAAATGCTTCCTCCCAAATTCTCATTGGTAACACTTTGGGTCTGATTTGTACTCCCACCGACACTATTAGTAACTGGGCTGTTACTACCCATTTGGGTTCCTCCTCCTTGGGCCGAAACAACAGGCCCATTCCGCCCTTGCATTTGTGAGCCCATTCCACTTCCCCTAGTCACGCGGTTTGGCAACGCAGCACGTGTCCCCATTCCACCAGTGAAAGTCGATCCGCTTCCCATTCGTACCGATGACGTGCCCATCCGTCCCAGAATGACTTCCTTCTCCTCCACCCGTTGAGCCAACCTCATCATCTGCGACAAGTCTTCCGGAAAGTGCACCCTCAGTTCCGCGCGAACCTCTTCCTTCAGTCCATTGAGGAAGGCAGCCTTCATAATCTCCTCATCTGCATGTTGGAGCGGCGCCGACAGTACCTCGAACTGCTCCCTGAACTCAGCCACTGTTCCTACTTGTCTCGAGCTCATCAGGGCTTCATACGGATTCCCAGAAGTTGAGGTATGGAACCTCTCCAGTATCGCGTTTCTGAATCCTCCCCAATCGGCCAATGGATTTCGTGGTTCCCACCATTGGAACCAGCTTAGAGCCTTGCCTTCCAAACAAATAGATGCCGTCTCTACTTGCTCTTCCATGGGGACTCGATTCACTCTAAAATAACGTTCCGCTCTAAAGATCCATCCATACGGATCATCTCCCGTGAAATAAGGAACTTCCACCCGTCGTGCGCGTTCCTCCTGTCCCTGGGTGCCGTTCCCTCCTCCTCCACCATGAGCTGCTCCACCGTGGGCCCACCCAGCCTGATTACCGTTCCCTCCTCCTCCTCTTGGTTCCCCGTTCGCCTCGCGGTTCTCCAGTCGAATCAGCACCGCCATCACTGTTTCTTGAAACTGCGTGATACGTTCATCCATTCCATTCATCCTCATCTCAAACCTTCTTTCCACTTCGTCCATTCTGTTGTCCCTTCGTGTACGTACCATACAGTTTCCCCAAAGGATCAAACGTGCTTTGATACCAAGTTAATGGCACCAGAAGAACACAGACATTAAAGGAAACGTGGAATCACAATTTGATATTATAAATTCTGTAATTCAAGCTATTACAAACACTCTATTCAACTTCTCTATGGTTCCATGACAATGGACCTTGATTGAAAGAAAAAACTATAACAAGAAATACTACCCGCTTATGACAATCCTATTTTGCCATGCTCAAGAGATGCCTCCCTCTCTCCTGAACAACCCCACCACCTTTTTGATTATCATTCTTCATACCTCACTAACCGTTTCCTCCCTCCTTATATCACCTTTTCTTCCCTTGCCTTTGCTACACCTTTGCCACCCCCTCCTCTCCATTGAGCGCTTGCCACGTAGCATCTCTTATAACTAACTCTCCATCCTTCGGCTGCTCACGTGTTTCCCCCAATACATCACATACTTCCTTCCTGATCCTTCTCCCTTTCCTTTGGTAAGTTTTCATGTAAGGCTCCAGCTTTGAAAGCCCACCAAGCCCAAGCCCACTTTGCGTAAGCCCAACACTAATGAAACTAATTATACTCTACTCATTGTTTAATAATATTGTAGCTGGACTTGATCATGCCAAGAAATGTGTCACTGAGATGGTCATATGGCCTCTACTACGTCCTGACATATTTAAGGGCTGCCGTTCCCCTGGAAGAGGTCTGCTTCTATTTGGTCCACCAGTAAGTGCAAATTTCCCTTAGTGATGATCTAGATTGCAAAGACTCTGGTCTTTAATCTGTTTTATACTTTGAATGATAGGGAACTGGCAAAACAATGATAGGAAAAGCCATAGCAGGGGAGGCAAAGGCAACCTTCTTTTACATATCAGCAAGTTCGTTGACTAGCAAGTGGGTATGTTGGATATGCTTAAGCTTTAGCTGTTTATTTTGAAGGCTTGCTTATATATTTCTGTTAAACTTAAATATCTTATGCAATTTTCTAAAACATTAGCTTAGATGATTTTCTGCAGTCTTATAGATCGTGTAACCATAATCCCAAAAACTAATTAAAATTGTTTCTTCTTACTGCGTGGGCACCTTACTCAACTCATGAATTGGGTTTGTCGAATTCTAATATCCTAGGGACCACGTTTTCAATACCTAATATATCTACTAATAATTATAGATTGGTGAAGGTGAAAAGCTAGTAAGAGCCCTTTTTGGAGTTGCCAGTTGCCGTCAGCCAGCAGTAATTTTTGTTGATGAAATAGATTCGCTCCTGTCTCAGGTATGGTATGCTCATTTATGGCCAATAAAGGCAACATAAATATTTATTGCTATAATAGGTTCACGTTAACTATTTTTTGGAAATATTTAAATTGAGCCATTGCATTATCATCTGTAAGAAAGTTCATGAAATGCAATCTTACTAAGTGAAAAATTTACTGTAGGTCTGTGGCTACATGATACTTTTTCCTCTCTTATCAAGTTAATGCAATGCATATATCTTATTGCAGCGAAAGTCAGAGGGTGAGCATGAATCAAGTAGGCGGCTAAAGACGCAGTTTCTAATTGAAATGGAAGGCTTTGACAGTGGTAGCGAGCAAATCCTGCTTATAGGTAATTATTGAGCCACCGGGTCAGATTCCATTTTTTCTTTTCTTTTTATTCCACTCCAATTTTAGTTCGCTACTTATCTCTTTCGTGATATTAATAATTGGTAGATAATGTATATGGCCTTAGACCCCTAGTTAAACAATATTTTTGATTTCATCTTTGAAAGTTGAAATGTGTTTCAGTACCTAAGACATGTGACACATTTGAGCACCAGGACAGTTTTTATATCCACAAGACCAAGGACAATGAATCACAAAATATAAGGCTATGATGTGATCATTGCCATACTTCTTGAGTCCTCGTTTCAATACTTCTATGTATTCAAAAGAACGAAAACTTAGCTAGCCTCTCCTTGTTTTCAATTGTTTTTCGTTTGTGCAAGATGATTTAAGGACCATCCCTTCACATTATACTAGTAATAATAATACTTCTGGATGTAAATATTATAGGTGTTGTCTTTTCGATCTACTCTGATGTACAATGGAATGGACGCTTCATTTTATGAACAGGAATCAGTTTTTGATCTGGTTATAAATTTGTTATAGATATCATGTTAGTAGATGTACTGTGGTGATTGTGATCTAATTAACTTGAGTTTTTGAGGCAAACAGTTTTTTTCCTAGGTTTTCAATTTGATGGTAGTAAGCCTTTATCACATGAACTAGTGCTATCACACTATTGTTATAGAATTTGGGTAAAATTTATACAGGAGCAACAAATCGTCCCCAAGAGCTTGATGAAGCAGCACGAAGGAGACTTACCAAAAGACTTTATATTCCCCTACCATCTTCAGGTGATAATTATGATTCTCCATCTTTTTCTACAAACTCTTTTAGCACCATGTGACTAAATTATTTATATTGGACATGAAGAGGCAAGAGCTTGGATTGTACGTAACCTTTTAGAAAAGGATGGATTATTCAAGCTATCAAATGAGGAAATAGATATCATATGCAACTTAACGGAAGGTATGAACATTTTTTTAAGCTAATTACAGTATCTTCTGCATAGCATTTTTAACTGTTAATTGAAATAACTTTTCCTTGGTTTCTGTGATTTACTTTGCTTTCACTTGGTAACTTCTAGGTTATTCGGGATCAGACATGAAAAACTTGGTGAAGGATGCTTCTATGGGTCCCCTCAGAGAGGCTTTAAGACAAGGCATAGAAATTACTAAGTTGAAAAAGGAGGATATGCGGTCAGTAACCCTTCAGGTATGCATAAAGCTGCATGCAGAACCTAGAAATTTCAAAAAAAATTCTCAGCTTGATTAAAATTTTAAAATGATTGTGTCACCTTGTGTAGGATTTTGAGGATGCCCTGCACGAGGTGAGGCCTTCTGTTTCTTCAAATGAACTTGGCACTTATGATCAATGGAATAAGCAATTTGGAAGCCTATCACTGTAGTGGCATGTGTTATCATTGTATGGAGACAAAGCATATCAAACAATAGTAAAATCAACCGGATAGAGCTTTACCTTAATACCTGCTGACTGCTGTTCATATAGTAATCTGTATATTCCAAGTTAAATGGAAACTAACAATACCTGAATCGCTTGGGTACTCAAAATCAGATAACGTAATTATTCTATACATTACAGAACGTATTCAAGAAGGAAATTAAATCAATATCATTTGCTAAAAGTTAGGCACTGTCATTATATTTAAATCAACTCACATTGTGCGACCCAATACATGTAAAATAATCAATTGGAGCAACTGCAACTCTGACCAGATTTTTCAGAATTTAAGGTCTCATTCACAAAGCAAGATTAAAAGGGAGTATTTTCCTAGTGATGTTGGTTACTAACATGTTTGATCATCGGGAACAGCTGGAAAACATCTGCAAAACTTCACTTTATTATTTATGCAAAGCTTCACTTTTTTATTTATCCTGATTATTTACTATTTTGTTTGATTCAGAAAGAGAAATGCATCAAGTACCAATAGTATTGTAGCTTAGTCCTTTGTTTATTCTCGTAGTTTTATGTCCACGCTTTACTTACCTTTCACCCTCTTCCGTTTGAATTTAAGAATGAAAAACCCCCACAAAAAGCTATTACGTTCGCCCTTGGAATTCCTAAATACCCGTAATTCTTTTCTATTTTATACATTCCATGCGATTTAATTCTAATTTTAAATCGTGTCTCGATTGATTTGTTAAATTATTTGAACTTGTTTAATTCTATCACTTTATTATTTAAACATTAAAATCTTAAAATGTATTTTAAAAAAATTATCATTTACTTGTTATAATAAACACGAAAATAATGTACGTGGATTTATGTAAATTTATTAAATTACATTAAATTAGATGTCAAATATGTATTCTTAAGTCGAAATAATTTTTTTATGGGAAATATTAATCTTATGTTACATGAGAGTAGTTCTCTCATGTTGTAGAGAGAGTTTAAGTAGAACCCACCATTAAGAAGCAAAAAAGAAAAAGAAAAAAGAATGGATGCGATTTTCGAAGTGAGAGAAAATGAGATAACTTCCTCATATAAAATGAGAGTAGTATTTCCCTTCTTTTATATATCTTTACTATTCTTTTTTCCATTTTTTTTAAAAAGGGTGTCCTCGACCAAATTCATATAGGATAATAATTTCAACACAATACATATTTGGGGTAGGACCCTTTGACACTAGTGTCAAATTTCAAATTTAAAATCTCATCTATAGCCATTAGATAAAAAAAGATCAATGATTCTGATTTGTAAACATCTAACACCATTGATCTTTTTTGATCTAATGACTGTCAGATGAGGAATCAAACTTGAAATTCGACACTAGTATAAAAATATCCTACCTCTACATATTTATTCAAAGAACTGGATTAGTCTGTACACCTATAGGATTGAAATGTAAGTTTCACGCCACGGAGGGTGTGTGCATTGACAAATGCAATTTGTTAAGACCTATTTACGTTATCATTCAATTAATAATCCGTTTTCAAGTCATCAAAAAATCTTGACTATACCGAATACTATAGCAAGACATGATTGGAATATAATGTGAAACATTAGCCCTCTCATACCCCTACTAATTGATGTACTTGAAATGCATTTCCTATAGCTCCCAAAAAAGACACTAACCTCTTGATCAATTACCGAACTCAGATTGGTCAAAGTGTTCTTATATAATAAATGTAACCAATTTGCAAGAGTTTTAGCATTTTCTTGCGTCACTTTGAACAAAAGAGGGAAAGAAATCCAAAATCACAAATAACAATATAAATGTAACAGTTCTCCTATAACACTAGTGCCTGGAATGGGTATTACTGGAGAACTTGTATCAAAATGCGACTGTTTTGGCAAATCGTTCCATTCTTTGTGATGAATGCATTCATTGCTTGAGTCCTTGAAGGGAAACGTACTGTGGCCATTTTAATGGCATCTGTACCTGCGCCAGGTCTGGAACAAGCAAGAGTTAACAACTTGACAGAATCATAACATCAAACATAAAATTACTTTCCATTAAACTCCTTTTTGTTAAACCCCAACAGGGTTGGATAAGGACAATTTTTGTACGCAACTTTATCATTGCATATTTGCAAAAAGATTATTTAGTATTTATATGATCTTTTAGTCACAAAGAAACAGTTTTACCACTACTTGCTCTCTTATTTGACTATATAAATAAAGGGAAAAAGTTTTCTCATGTTACATGAGTGGGTCCCACCTTCTTACACACACAATAAATGAGTGGGTCCCACCTTTGTTTTTTTGTCTTTTTACTTTTTTATGGACCCCATTCATTTATTGTGTGCGTAGGAAAGAAAAGTTTTCTCATGTAACATGAGAAAACTATTTCCCATAAATCAATTAATCATAACATCAAATATATAACAAATTAAAAATATAATAGACATTATTAACCTTAAAAAAATATTGACGGAGGATGAATCATATTCACAACCAGTCAGGACGCGTTCTACATCTTCAAATACTGCACTTCGAGGAATCCCTTGAATTAAAATCTAACAAAATCAAGCACTGTAAGATAAGTGTGATGTTTCAGCAGTTATATTTGCATAAAACAAAAATCACAGCACTTCAACTAGCAATCTTTTAAGTTTAAAAAAGTAATTCAAAATACAATTTTAACCAACATATCAAAAATCCACAATATAAGCATAACTCTTGATACGAATATCAATGATAAATGGAAGCGTAACACTAATTTCTAAATCTTTTAAGGCATCCAACCAAAATCTTAGTCCATCTATACCAAAAATCTAAGTAATCTGCTGATTATATAAAGTTGTGCATAAACTGAAACAATTTGATCAAGTAACCTCGCAGGCTCGCACTGCTATGTTGTTCTGACAATGAAGGTTAAGAATGTAAACTTAGAACCTTAGAACTTTTGATACATTGACCTGCCACATAGGCCTCCCAGCATATCATAAGTGGCCAGCTATTATCAGACTCACACCTTTCTTTTATTAACAAAGTATTCTTAAAATCATGTGCTGCAAGGCATCCCAAAACATTGGCATTCTAAATGACATTCTTCATCTATGATGCAGTTAAGGTCATAACCATGAGCATGCATAAGAATGCATTGCCTCATACAGCTTGGTCCTGACTCTAGACAGCATCAGGTAATAGGAATGTCCATGTGTCAGAATGTGCTTTTCTTAATCCTCCCTATAACATAACATTAATAATCTTCAGAATCTGAAGGGAGAAAATGTACCAGTTGCAGGTACCAGAACGGTCCATATGTCAGATTTGTAGACATGAATAACTCTTCTTATTTTCCTGTCTTTGCTCATTCAACATAATAACTTTCTCTGTGTCTCTTTTACTTTGGTAATTTAATTCCAAAAAATTAATGCGCGAAATAAACATTAATAAGTCAACAAAATCAATCAATGTTTGACATTTTCCATTCATCCAGGGGGAATAATAACAAAAAAAGTATTCTAACTACTAACATAGGTCTTATGTAATGTAATGCATATAGGTCTTATGTAAGATTTTTAAAAATTAATATTTTTTACCTCCAAATCATATGATCAATAATTATTTGTAAATAAAGCTATACAATACATCTTATGGTTCTGAAAAAATACTGCATTACATCATGCTCTCTATTTTACTCATTCAAAATATCCTAAATACAACTTTTTTTATATAATCTCTCTGTAAAGAGTAGAGACATTAGTTCCATACACGCACTTATCAGTACTATTGCATATCATTGATACAAATCCCATGATTCACCAACTCCTTTCTTTTTTTGCTTTCCTCCTCCCCCCCAAAAAAACAAAAATTCTCAAAAAAGAAATTGGGAAGTCAAATAAGTTTAAGTTGTAAAATAAAAACGAACTAAAGCAGGGTTATTGAATGCACCTTATTTGTGATTTCATTGCCCTATTTTCATTCTTCTGAAACAGGTTTCACACAATCACCTGCTCACTCTATATGCACCTTATTTAGCTATATCATTGCTCTGCGTTTGGTTCTTCCGAAACATATGCTTAATGTAGTCACTTTATGTGACTCAGTTATGACTTATGATTTTGTTTTGTGAGACTTATAGTTTAAGTTGCTTTCTCAATTTCTAGTTCCTAATTTAAAATTATAACATTAAGCAATATGCATCATTTATATGATATTTTATGGCATTTTCATTGTATCCCTGAATTTTATGATTCAAAATGATTTACAATTCACAATTCAAAAATTAACTTTGGGATTCATGATTTGAATTGCGAGTTGATAAAGTTGATAAAAGGCATTTACGGGCCTCTCACAATTTCATCATTTGGTCATTTCAAACATATGAATCAAAGAATAACTACTTTGTCTTTCTTCTATAAACAAGACAAGCAAAGATAGGTATGAATTTATACTTACAGTTTTTCCATCATATGGAGTTACATAGTCCCATTGGTCACGACTAGCCTGATGCCAGTGAGAAGAAACGAAAAATCAAACATTTGCCACATGTAAACAAACATAAAACTTTTTATTTTTTTGCAACATATATATGTAGAGCAGCATACCATTTCCAATTTGTACACGCGACCCTTCGCTACAATCTCCCTTATAGCTTTGTCATAGGCATTGCGAGAAGGGAATTGCAACATCCTGATGATAGCCAAAACTTCAATTTAAATGATATTCTTCAAGTATACAGTCTAAGATGAAGCACATTCGGTCAAATACAAAAAATAGTCCACTCGCAGGATGTCAGATACCCCCATGCTAGACCATATGGGAAGAGTCACATTGATGAACTAGGGGCATAACAGCATGTTGATGTGATAGATGAGAGAATAAATGCGAACAAAATCAGTTGAATGAAAAGGGAGAGAGGGAAGGAAAGAGGTAGGCAAGATTTCGGTAAGGTTTGGGAAGGGAGGCTAGCAGACCCTCAGAGAGATGCAGTGTCTTTTAACTTTTCCTTTTTCTGTTTTATGATTCTACCTCTGTAATTGGGATTATTTCCACTTTCCTTTAAATGATATACCTGGGTTCCTATCACAGGATGAGTATAATAAAATCATACATTTCATGACATGTAATGAAAAATTAAAAATTGGAATTCACCTTTCCCTTTTGTTCTCCCAAATATCTTCTAAAGTAATAAAAGATGCCATTCACTTTGATAGGCAAGAAATGCAACTGATTATACTTCTATGTCACAATGCTAAAACTCTCACAATTCCCTCAAAACAAGACAAAAGAAATAAAACATTACATTGCAACTGGAAAAAAGCTACGGTTGTAATCAACTTTAACATCCTCCAGAGTCAATTTGCAACTCTCAAGGAAGTGGATGATATCTGTTTTCAGCATATATTTACGAATGCCGCTCGGATTGCAATTCAGCCTAGCATATGTCAAGCCTAAGGAGAGAAAGAGAAAGGAGCAAAGTCATCACCTTGAATGGAAATTACTCAAACTAATAACGAAGTGTGAAGTGTTAACAGTAATACACCATAAGAGGAAAATTTTAAAACACCAACAATAACAACAACAACAATAATAATAATGAGGTTTGTCTATTATTCCTTAGCAATTAGTGGCCAATATTTAGCTGGGTATTCACTTACTTGAAAATATAAAATACAGCAAGTTATTTATGTATTTATATTTCAATTAAATTAAATAGGATACATGGCTACAAAATGGCAACTAAATGCTAAGAGTAAGTGAGGGGAGGGTCAATTCTTTCATTGCTAAATTGAGTAATAACAAGTTTATAAAAATACACATCATGTGATGATTAGAAGCATACATGATGATTTCACATTGTATTCATCATCTTTTTAAAAAAAATTAATGCTCACTTAAGATGAAAAATTTGCCCACCCTATCATTTCCCTCCAAACTCCTCCTTCCTAACATACCCAAAAGGTGTGTTTGAGAGTCACTAATAGGAGGAGAAGGGAAGGAAGGGGAAGGTTTTACTTATGCCTTCCTCTTGTTTGAGAGTTTAAAAAAATTGGGCATTTTTGTAAAACCATCCAAAACCCTTCTCACCCTTAAAATTAGAGTTCCCCTAATTTGGGGGGTTTGAGGAGGATTTTTAACTCCCAAACAAGGAGAAAGGAATACCCTTCATTTTCCTTCCCCCCTCCCCCCGGATTCCCTTCCTTCCCTTCCCTCCAAACTCCCAAACACACCATAAAGGTACCCTTACCCTCATAAAAACAAGGAATATCCTAATCATCATCATCATCATCATCATCATCATCATACCGGTTAAAAAGGAGCAACCTTATAAATGCTCCAAGGGTCGCCCTCAATGAAATAATAATAAAAATCACTCCCCCTCAAATCTCCACCGGCGAGAGTAGGGGTTAGTGCAATCCTTGAGCCTTATCCTTATATATTTGCAAAGAGTCTATTTTCCATAATCGAATTCTTGACCTTTTGACAAGATCGCAAAGAAACAGCTTTATCTATGCTCCATGCTCAATAATAATAATAACAACAATAATTAATTAATTAACCAATTAAAAAGTTTGATATTTCATAAAAACTAAGGGAACTTGAAGATTGGGAGAAATGCAATAAAATGGGGTGTATACCTGAATTGTCAGTTCGAAAAAACTGAGGTGGGGCAGTTGAATTCTGTGGTGGCTGTTCTGCTTCAGTGGAGAACCACCTCCCCAATTGTTCCAAATATATTGGGAGGCCATGACTTCTCTGAAGTGCACAAACACTAGACTTGGATCTTAGTGCAACTCTAATAACACTATTCATCTTCCAAAAGATACCTGTTAATTCCAACAAAAAATAAAATAGATATTAAAACATTTGGAATATCATAGCCTTCTAATCATTTTGTGTATAACTATATGTTTTATATGTAGAAATGCAGTTTGCAGATACTAATAAATAAAATGAAAATGCTATGGAAACAAAAAAGAAGGGGAATTTCGCAAAGTTACCAGTTTGAATGTTTTCTACTTTGCTTGATAGAACCACTCAAAGATCAACGAAGCAGTGCAGTGCAGTGCAGTGATGTGAGAAGTAGCATAGGGCACGAAACGAAGTTGAAAGACAATGGAGTGTGGGCCATGGGTTTTGGGTTCCTTAGAAGCCCATCATTAATCCGGAACACCCCAAATAAAAAAATATGATATTTCACATTTTGATAATACATAAATAACTTGATAAAAGAAATTCAACTACCCTAAAAAAGAAAAAATTAAAATTAAAAAGAAAATTGTACAGAGTTCTTAATTTTTCTAGAACAATTTGTCTGTTAGGTTTATTATGTATTATATATCTTATTTTTCCCTCGTTTGTGTTATTTTTTTATTTTAGTAATTAATGTTAAAGAAATATAATATAAAATTATTAATATGACATTCACCTAATATTTAAAGTTTCTGAGTTGAAATAGTTATTTATATAGTACTGAACAAGTGGTTATGGATTTGATCTTGACTGTCTCTGTTTTATTAATATATTATTAAATAATAGGGTAAGATTATACTTACTATCTCTTTTTCTTACTACTTCTTACTACTAAATCTTAATCGTTGATTTCCGTCAATCTAACGGTTAAGATTTATTGGATCATATTTATTAATTAATTATTAATTTCCAATAAATTTGAACCGTTAGATTGACGGAAATCAACAATTAAGATTTAGTAGTAAGAAAAAGAGGTAGTAAGTATAACCTCTCCCTAAATAATATAGAATTTCTTAGCATAAGTAGTTGAATTCGTGTATTGTATGTCTTTCAAACCAAATGAACTCTTATACTAGGGGCATGTTTGGCGTGACGTATAAGGCATGACAGTATAAGCTTATACTATACATTATGACATTTTTAATTGTTTGGTGTGACCATCGTATAGTATAAGCTTATACAACAATATCTCTTAATACATCAAAACGACATATAACTTAATTCGGCCTAGGAGGAGGATAAAGTCTGATAAGAGGTTGGTGTATTAACATCGTTGACTAGTGTAATTCTAAAAAATTAATATATTAAAATAAAAATTAATTTTCAATATATTAATTTTTAAAATATTGAATATTTTTATTTTTATAAAAATTAATTTATGTTTTCGACGCACTGTTCAATAATTTTAAAAAAAAATTAATATTATATGCCTCTCCAAGTTATTGCTTCTGAATTAATGAAATAGATGTTGCTTGCAGTTTTATTGCAAAACATAAGTTAATTTCATACAATATTTGTTTCTGACAAGGAGGTAAAGAGTCAGACGTGTGATAGTGCAGATATTGGTGATGTTTCGCTATCATTGCTGACGCCGTTAATGAATCCTAATGATTCCCTTCAAGACGATTTTAATTTTTCAGTTGTTCGTCCTCCTAAGAAGATTAAGTTGGAGAAAGAGTTGAGTACTTACCCATTATTTTTTTCTTTGTGTAGCTTTTTTTTTTATAATTATGTGTTTTTTATTGGGCCCTATTTGGTGATTGTGATGTGTGTTAATAAGTCGTTATTTTTTTGGTTTCTGTTTAGATTTGATGCTGTTCTGAAAGACGTGTAGCTGGACCAACGTCACTTGGAAGCTTTTCCAAATGTTATTTGTGGAGGTGCTATGCCTAATGAAGAATTGAAGTGGAGTTATGATGACAATGCAAAGTTTTTTGTTTTTTGTTTGGGAGGTTGTTTGTGATTGAACAATGTAATTGTCATTTTTAGTTTTGCTGTGTTTTGGTAATCAGTTCCTGTGTGTTTAACTTCAAAAATTGAAGTTGTTGATCTTCTGCCAAATAGGAGTGTTCCTATAGACAAAGTAATATTTATGCAGATTCTGGAATACAAGTTCATCTGTTTGTCGTTAGTTATTTTCCACACTATTTTCAAATGTTTTATTTGAATGATAAATACGTGGTTAATCCGATAATTGGATGAGTTCTAAATTAAACTGAGGCGTGTTCTCTATATGTTGTAATTTAGTGTCTAAAAAAAATCAAAATTAATGCATGATTGTTATTACTGCCATTAGATGGTGTCATTTTATTAATTGCAGACCTGCTGCGATGATGATTTCAACCTTGTGCATTATAGACGTCAGGCCTAATAAAATCTTATAATCAATTTCTATTCAGTTGTCTAAAAAATATTTTAGTCTAATGATATATAACTCATCATTACCGCGTGAGTCCCCAGCTGATAACTTTGAACAAACTTCTTTAGGATTGGACGTTTTAATGACAACCAGAAACATCACAGTTATCAAATATGTTTTTCATTAATTGTAGCTCATTATGATTCAGAAGAGTCTCAAACTGATAACTGTTGTCTCTAAGAATCATTAATTTGAAGTGTCATTATGATTATTAGATATTTAAAAGACCAATGCAGCAGAAATGGCATATTCATTATGACATAATTATCGAAAACGTGGCTCGTTACTGTTATTCAAAGCAAACATGGCAGAGACTGACATGGGACTTCACAATGAAACTCGAAACAATAAAGGATTTTAAGTTAATGGGGAATACGAAGTTATAATTATATTATTCACTGACCTAAGTTAGCAATATAGTTATATATACAGGTCTGGTGTAATTTGCTTTGAAGCAAAATTTTAACGGTTTCGTTACATGCAACCTCCATTTAAAATTGTTCTTAAGAAACTCCTTAAACTTTTGTCAATGGCAGGTCCATCTTCTCCTAAGCGGGCCATGATCCAGGAAAAGAAACCTGGGTCCCTCCTTGATCTTCCAGACAAAATATTGGTCGAAATCTTTGCTATCGTATGTCACGGTTTGGTATTGGTTCTTTCAGCACTCCATGGTCACATAGAAGCCAAATATCTTTATTCCATGCTTTTAATGAGTGGTAAAAATCAGGAGCAACGAGATATTGGACTTGATGTCTTTAAAACTTCAAAGTCGTCCCTTGATTTCAAAGCTTTGAAACGTCGAGTGAAATGTTTCATTCGAAGCATGTGGGTGCGTAAAGAAATCTTGCCAGATCCAAACTTTTATTGGTGCAGTTCTGAGACATGCAGGCTGATTAAGGATTCCAAAGGACTGATAGCGTGGGAAAATGATGAACATGGTAACGCTCCTGAGACTAAGCGTGATCATTGTCTTACAGATGCTGAAATTATTGAATTTTGCAAAATGACTATGGGAGGACTTTAATCTTAGTGTTGTTGTTATATCATTTTCGTTGTTGTTTTTTTGTTTTGATTTAAGAATGCTTGATGTTAATCAGAAAATCACTCGATCAGTTGTTGTTTTTGGTTTTCGCATATTGGATGTTTTAATGTTTTAATTACTCTGTTTATGAAAATCAGTGTTGTGTCTTTGTTTATGGGTTTATCATCTATCATTTAACATGACGACAAAATTTTTCCTACACACACACAATATTTTTATGGGGCCCGCAGCAAAAAAAAACTCTGGCACGCAAAACGAATCTCTATAACATAACACAACCACTTTTCCTACCATATAACTCTTATAAAACCCTTTGTTTATTACTATGTTTATGAATGACCGACTATTTTCTTTGGAAAGTAAATGCATATAATATTAAATCAGAGAAGAAATAATAATATCAATTCTCAGAAAGCATGAGTAATTAAGAACGTTGTGGATTGAGAATTTCAAAGGTTAGAACCATTGATTCCACTGAACATTAAAGGATAAATCAACTCTGTCGTTTGGAATTTCTAAACCCATGGTATTTGTGAAGGCCTATTTCCACTAAATTGTTTAAATAATTTGAAAATTTCAATATGCAAATAGACATTCAGAGTTTTCAAAGCCAAACGATACATTTGCACTTGAACTGAAAGATACTTCGTTATATATAGTGCAGTTGAAGTTATATTCCAGTTATATTCACGACCATTATTCTCTGAAAATTGTAATCTTTTGTCAAGCATTTCAGTGGTGTACCATGGCTGATTCCTCTTTTGACAACCGCTTAAAATTTAAGAACCAAGAACAAGAGTCCCTTGGAACCATTCCAACCCTTTTATTATCAGAAGTATCTACGAAAGTAGTTTCTGAATCCATTGAAGATATCTGTAGCGTCAAACAAGCCTGCAAAGATTTTCTTCACGTCGCGGATGATGACTTTGTATATGAACATGCATCGACCAAGAAGTTTGGATTAAGACCACTGGAGTGGGTCACCGAGAAAAAACCAGTGATGTATGACGTTGAGGATAATTGTAGTGATGAATATGCATTGAAATACGAGGCAAACAAAGAAGGACAATTATTTTTCTTGTATCGTGATGCAATGGTTGGATATTTCAAAAAAAAATGACAATGCTGAAATTGAAGCGTTGGACTTGGCAGATCTGAAAACTGCATCACTGAAGGGTCATGATGATGCAAAATACGTTTATGGCATGCTTTTGATGTGTGGTGAAGATGAAAAGCAAAAAATGTAAGAACCCGCACCGTTAACTTAGGAAATTAAATTAATTAAATATGAGAATTAGGAAATAATTTCATAATTGACCCTAATATTATGATAAGGCTTAAATAATTATAATAAATGATTATGAATGCTGAAAGTCGTTTTTCGGACGAAAAGTGCAGATACCGATTCTGCTCCTCGGTATAAATGCGTACCGATGAAGTATCCTGAAAAATTATAATAAGTGCATGAATATTCCTAAAATAATATATAGGACTTGTAAAACAAGTTTCAAGTCAAAATAATGAGAACTGGTGCCAAAACTGATACTGGCTATGTAAAAGCGCGTACCAGAAATGTGCTGCGAAAAAATAAAATAAAAATATGATAAATATTAAAATAATGAGTAGGTTCAGATTCCTACGTTTTGGATTAAATTGCAAAGGGTAGCAATTAGCGTTAATACTGTGCGATTAAAACTTAAGTGACTATATATAGAATTGGCACATGATCTTAGGTCAAATATTTGCACCTCTACGTATCATTTTCTCATTTTCTGGAGCCTTTGAAGTCAGCCTCCATTGCCATCCTTTCTCTTCATCTTTGTGAGCCAAGAGGCCTCATTTCCTCTTGGTTTCTTCACCAAATCTCCTAGTGTGAGTATGTTTTGGACTTGAGAGAGTGTAAGGCTATGAAGCACCGACACTTCAAAAATCCTGACGTGTCGTGTTCGACACTTCCCGACACTCTAGGACACTTCGACACTTCCCGACACTCTAGGACACTCCCCGACACTCCAACACGTGTTATAGATATTCAAAAAGAGGTTTAAAAGTTGCATTGCGTTGAGTTTTTAGTTCCAACTATTAGATTTGTTGGATTACAATTACTATTTTATTGAGTTTGATATAAATATTTGAGATATCTTATGTTTCTTTGCAAAATTTATGAATATTATAATTTTAGATTCATTTTTTTAAATTATTGAATATTAAATATAATATACACTACATAAATTAAAAATATTATTTAATATCAAAACGTGTCCTAACGTGTCGAAATCAAACATTTTTTTAGAATTAACGTGTTAGAATATCGTGTCGTATCGTGTCCCATGTCCCGTGTCGGTATCGGTGCTACATAGGTGTAAGGTGCTTCCTTTTCTGATTTTGGGTTCTGTTTGGTGAGGTTCTTGTGGCTGAGTTGTGAGTTTGGGTTGAGAGCTACCTTGCCATGGTGTTTTGAGCTTCAAGGAGTGGTCTTTGAAGAGAAAGAAGCCACATTTGATCACCATTTTCGTGTACGTTGGTAGTCAGCACTTTGGGAGCTGCATGTGAGTTGTGGACCATAGGAATTGAGTGGAAATCCTTGGTTTGGCTAACAAAGATTCAGCCATTTATGTATAAGTGAGCAAATTGATGTTTTAGAAAACTTTGGTGTTGAGTTGTGTGATGAAAAAGTCATTAGATGGGTTGTGTGGTGATTGGCATGTAGAAGGATCAATGTAAAAATAATAAGTGTTGAAATTGGCAAAATGTGCCTAAAGTGTAATATTCGCAAAACGTTGCGTAAAAGTCGTAAAACAGAAAAACGGCGATTGAACTAGCCTTTGGGTAACCTAAGTAAGTGAAATAAAATGAGAAAGAAAATTTAGAAAAATAAAACCCAATATAACACTGTTTTGGCCGAACCCTATAGGAGGGGAGATGAAATCTGACGTTTTTCGCGTTTTGACGTATTTTGACTGAAACTGACGGCTATGCATGGTTGTATAGGTTGCCGTACGTGGATATAAACTTGGAACAGTGAAACAGTGGATTGCCCTTGGTCCTGGACCAAGTGGATTGAGGTAAGTGATGTGATTTACACATGTTATGTTGAAATTCATGAGTGGTTTAAAGTTCTAAGTGCGTGGAATTGTCCTCTGTGTAGGCGTTCCCTGGGAATCAAGCTGTAAGTGGAGTTCTGCGGAGCTAAGGGGAAGGAAAAAGAAAGGTAACCTCTTGGTACTGGGGCTTGTTCCCCTTTTGTGTTCCACCTTGCTAGTTGATGGCAACGGTAGGAAGTGTGTATGAGAAGTGTAGAACAGCATGAGCATGCATGTGCATTATCACAGTGGGTATTTATGTACCAGATCTCTGGCCAGTAGATATTTTTAGCCTTCGGGCAAGTGTTCCCAGACTGCCACTGGATAGGTCTCCGAGAGGGAGTTCCAGTTGACCTAGGGTCGTGGTGTGTTATCCGGATAGGAGCACACTAGGTTGTCTCGGGTGTATATGGTTGGAAGGGGTACCTTGGTGGGTTGTTCTATGAACACGCCAGGGGTAGTACCCATAGGCGTATAGCCGAGGACATGGCGTGATATTGGTAGCTACCATCCCGCATGTCGTAGTTGTTTCTGATATTATCCCCCTTTCTCTAAATCCCTTGCTTTATCCCGTTTTATAATAGTGATGGTGTTTTATATTATTGATATACATCGAAGTGAACCATTGGGCGGAGTTTTCTCCAGAACCTCTGGGTTACTGAGATATATTCGTATATCTCACCCCGTCTCGGGGCATTTATTTCAGGAGGTAGCAGTGGCACAGGAGTGGCGGGCAAGAGGCCCATAGGAAGATCATGAATTGTTGTCATTAATTATCCATGATCATGTCATTTTAGTTATGAATTCATTTGTTAAGTAAAGTTGTAATACGTGGATTATTGTAAATTGAAGTTAAAGTGTAAGTGTAATTGTAATTCAATATTGTAAATATACCATGGATGTATGCTTATTATGATGGAAGAGCTTTAGGCCTACTTTAGGTTTATGATTATCTGTATGAAAATATATGCATGAAATTGAAGTTGGTGATTGAAACTATAAAAGATTTGAAAGTGTACTGCTTATGTTTTAAGTATAAATTGGATTGGTTTGTAAGTGCTCTAAGGTGTTGTTGGTCCTTGTGTGTGCCACCCATTGGACTTTGCTGGATTTCAGGTGTATTAGTAGTGTTAAACAGCTTATGCAAATTTGGGGATTTTAGGAAATACAAAGGAAACTCTGGCGAATTTTCTGTAGAATTGGCAGTTTTTGGGTGAACTTTGGGATGGCGTATCTCTCTCCACAGTGGTCCGATTGGGACGTGCCATACGCCATTTTGAAGCTTAAGATGTCCCCTACATTGTGTAAAAGTCCTAGGATCATTGGTGGTGTACGCAGCCCATGGTGGCTGAAGACACGAACTGCCCTGTTCTGGCCTGTTTCAGTGGGCAGATCTGGGGCAATTTAGGAAAATTAATTTCCGCTTCGTTACTTGGTCAAATTAAGCATACGATATATCAAATCGAATTTTGAGGTGTCTAGTTTATGGTGTAAAAGTTTGAGAGACATTGGCTGGGCAGTTAGGTGCAGTTTATTCCGTGAAGATTGGAGGTTTTAGGCTATTTTGGAGTTGGTAGGCAATGTTGTTTGTCCAACTTCAAACGGCGATAACCGGAGCTCACGAGCTCGGAATCGAATGTGGGATAGTTTGTTAGAAAGGTAATTGAATGAGGAAAAAGATAACCTGGAGTCTAAGTTTGGATTTTTGTTTTGTGATCGTAGAAAAATAAATTAGCAAATCTAGTTAAGTGGTAAAAACGTAAAAAGTGAGGAATTGGCTAAGTGGGTTTATGGGAACCCCTTAGTATCTTGTATGTGATAAAATAAAGTGTATAAATAGTTAAGTAAGTCTTCCGCTAGTGTTTCAGTTACGATCACAACTTTTTATTATTACGCTTTTTATACTTTTACTGTTCGCGTAATAATCGGAAAAAACTTATTCTCATTTTTTATAAATGAATTGTTGTGATTGTAACTGTGCTTAGTATCATAATTAATGTTAACAATACCGGTGTACAACGGGCTGTTACATTTTATGGTATCAGAGCAGTTTTGTTAGGGAACTCTGATAATATATATAGATGTGTTATGTGTTGCATAGTTGTATGTAGATTCTTATCGATTACTGTATATGTAATTCCTTAGTGTGGGTCTGATCAACCCATTCCTTTGTGTTACATGTGTGGTCATCGTAAGAAGCCTGCGTAGTAACCTTGAAGCACCGAATGTGAGTATTTAGCCTGATGTTGTGGCTACTGTGTCAACTGCTCCATGGACAAAGGACGGAAGTAAGTCAAGTATGAATATTAGAAGGCATAAGGAAAACAGATTTAAATATTATATCTGACTTCGATGAAAGTCAAGAGAAAAGTGTATTATAAGCAACAGTGGTGTACAATTTATGATATGTACAATATGAGCATAGACGAACTTTGCAGTACTATGAAAAATGAACATATAACAGAGATGAACTTATGAGATTGGGAAATTCCAAGTATATGTGTTGTATAGTAAGACAATTATGTACAAGTGGTCTTGGTGAATAAACTTCATCAAGGCGAGAGGTTTTGAACTTGAAGAATTATTGAGAAAAGGGAACAGATATGCGTATGTGTGAGTTAAATACGTCATGTTGGATTAGCAATTATGAAACCAGGACAAGTGGGGTGCACTTGAATGAATTGAGATGGTTCAAGCAGAGAAACAAATAGAATATTTGATGAGTAATCCTACGAGGTTTGACCACTTGAAAGTATGATGCTGATAGATTGGTAATGTGAGAGGTATTGAAATATGGGAGTGAATTCCATAAAGAGATATTGTTGACTAAACACAAGTGAGGTGAACTAATTATGTGTATATTATTATGTGTAATATGTATAAAGAAAAGTGAAGGAATCGCCATGGATGACACAAGATATATGTACCATGAAGGCACTATTGCAGTTAGTGAATGTCGACTCAAATTGGCAGACGTATCAATAATAAATGAACAGCATGGTTGAGATGTACAGTCATGAGTAAGACAATAATGAGAATTGCAAAGAAATTATGATCTTGTGGAATATATAAGTACTACTAATAGTAGTGCGCTTATGAAATATTGGTATTTGATATGGAGTGACAGACGAAGTAGAGGCATTTTCAAGGTAAAGAGATATTCTACAACACCAAGGGTGGAAGTGATCAGGAAAATTGATGAGTTGCTCTACAGTATTGAGCGTATGTTATGTGAGCCGTAGCAGACAATGGACTAGAACGATGGCATGATTTTGCGAGTTATTGTTGTATAACAATAAGGTGAGATGATATGATTAGAGAATGAGGTACAACCTAATGTGAAACCGTGTGGTGTGTGAACTAAGTGCAATAAAGTGTGAAATTAAGTGGTTAACGAAAGAACTGATGTGTAAAGTGTGCAGAGAGTGTGGAATTATGTGGTCAGCAAAAGGGTTAATGTGTAATGTCAAGATGAAAATGATAAGATTAGTTAGTGAGCTGAGGTATAATTGTCAGTGCAAAGACGGACGAGAAGTTTTAAGTGCAAGAATGATGTAGAATTTTAGTGCAAGGATTAATGTAAATTTCAGTGCAAGGATTGAGGTGAAGTAGTTCTCTGTGATTTGACAGAAATGATTGGAAGATCCATGTGTGATGGGAAATATGAAACTTATACTAAGAGATGTGAGATGTGTACATAACTTTGAGAAAATTTAGGAATTATGGATTAGAGATTATGTTATGAACCATGGCAAGTGATTATTCAAAGTAAAAGAGTAAACAATCCGTGAGAAGAATAAGCAAGGAAGAGATAATGGACTATGGACTGAACGGTAACAAGGAAGGAACTATTACGAGTTAGAAAACGTGTACGAAATTACGAAGAGAATGTGGATTATTATAATAGTGATTATGTTATAAATCAAGTAAGATGGGTAACCGAAACGAAAGTAAACTACCAGTGAGAAGAATGACACGAGAGAGTAAGAAGAATTAACTTATATGTAACAGGTGTATATCATACCACTACTACTAAGACTATGGGGGCAGCCCATGTGGTAATACAAAACATTTTGGATGTTATATACAGAGGTGATACAGACACCAAATGGACTGGGTCCATGTGTGATCTGGAGTGTACGGAGTACCAGTTTTGCCATCATATACAGATATATTATGAGTATAAATTTCTCTGTGCACTGGGTGCATGTAATATGAATTGATAGTAGGAAGATCTCAGTGGGGCCTATGTGTCAGGAGCGTGTAGCTATCTCTGTACGGGTGAAGTTCCCGGAGACTAGTAGTATTTGATATGAGTAATGAGAAACGAGGAAGTGTTCCACATTGGTGTAACGGTTAGTATGGTAGAGATATTTTATGTAAATGCACAAAGAAGAAACATTTGGGGATGCCTTAGAATAGGGACAGCTAGTAGTAAGTCATTTTTACGGCATGGATCATATGGGTGGATTCTCTGATCGGTGGGTCATGGCATCTGGGTCCCTTAGGACAGCAAGAGCTCGAGGGGTTAAACCTGTGAATGTTGTTACCCATTGTATTGGGAGAGTTTTTCCATATGGTTAACGCAAGATGCGAGGTCATATATTTGTAAATGGACAATAGTATGTCAGATTTGGATATAAGAGTTGTGGCTCGGTGTGTAATAACTTCGAAGTGTGATAGTGAAGCACTATTGTGGGTGTAAAGTAAGTCTGAGGAAATAAATTTTGTCGCTAAGTGAGGTAGCAAGTTAGTTGGAACCCTCGTCTTATGACCAAAAAGGGATAATAACGTGAGTTAAAGTTGACAGAATGAGTAAGTGTCCTTCTAGGAAGGCTAGTGATGATCAAGATTTCAGGTTAAAACAGTGAATTGTTAGCCCTCAAGAAAAGATGAATTGAAATAGAGTCAAGTACGAACGTGTATTAATAGATGGAAACTATAGTTGTAATTGATTACCAAAAGTGAATAGCTTGGTTTTGCTGGTAAAGTAGATTGAGAAGTGTTATATATAATCGCATATGCCACTTATGGTGGAAGTGTGTGGAAAATGCACAGTGTTGATGATGTTCTGATTAAGTACTAATGACGTATGGATGAGTGTTTGTGGTAACTTTGAATATTCTGAGAGACTGATATACCAACTGGTGGTAAATTGTAGAAGTAGTGGCAATGAGGGAATAAATTTTAAGTGACTTGATAATTGAGTGTCAAGGATTCCTAGCGAATAGGACTTGTATATGAGAGATATGGTATTTTGAATAGTCCATCAGTTAATAGTGAAGTGGGTTGGAAATTGATTCGTTCCAAAGTGTTTAGTGGAAGTGAGTAAAGCTGTAAAGTAATAGTGTTTTGAATATGACATCCAGGATTAAATGACGATGATTACAAGAAAGTGGTATAAATGAGTGGAATATATGGTTAAGTTGCAACATCGAATTGGAATGAAAGTTAAAAATAGTTAGTGGGTGAAAATATTAAGCATGAGTCCTCGATATGGAGGTCATTGATGAGTGTTGTGTTAGACTGTGAGAGGTCTGAGTATGGAGTTGAGCTGACTGAGTGGATAAGTTGAGATGGTTAAGTTAATGAAGAGAGTAACAATGAGTGTAAATTATGAATATGATTAGTAGATGGAAAGATTCAGGAGTGTGTTTGTGGTTAAAAGACCTTAAACGGTTAATTGAAGATATAAACTATTGTGAGGATTGTGAATTTCGTATCATGAAGAGAAAGATATGGTTATAAGTACCTAAGAAGAGGTAAAGACACGTGACAAGGAAAAATAAAGTATATGAGTATAGAATTTAATGTGAGTCGGAATCATAAGAAACGACAAAGTGCCCTGGAAACTAGAAAGTATGTGCTTCGATGAAAGCTAAGAAAACAACGAAATCATAAGAGTAGTAACAGTAATGGAAAGGACTAGTATGTTTGGGCATGGTTGAAACAGTGAGGACAGCGAAAAGAGCTAAGTACTAAAGAAAGTGTGAAGATACATGAGAACGGTGAGAGCCTACTATGGAAACAACTAGAGATTTTTGGCAACGACATTGGGTTAGGAAGACAGATGAAGATGAGAATGAGATGAAGTGAGACAAACAAATTGTAATGTGGTCGTCTATTACCTATAAATTGGTGAAAGTGTAACCGTAAGCCGTGAAGAGCTTAAATTATTGCGAATTGAAGGTCGTGGCACCATAAATGACAATTGTAAAATGAGTATATTATGAACTACAGTGAACGAAAAATCAACAGTGGGTTAAGGAAACAGTGAAAGATATAATGAATTAAGGGGTCCGATACCCGAAATTATCAAGTTTGTGAAGGACTAAGTAATGATGGATACCATAGAAATGAGATTTTCGATTACACCCCGTGTTACGGGATCGTTAAGATGTTAATTTTGCGGACAAAATTCTAAAAGGTGGGGTGAATATAACACCTCGAAATTTTAAAGTAAGTATTAAAATATTAAATGAGTGATTAAGTGAAGAATTAGTGAAAATCCTAAAGATTAGGCCAAAATACAAAGAAAGGATAAAACGGTAATTAGCCATGCACACAACCCTAGGGAGATAAAAATTGAGTAGAAGGTCTCAGATGATAAAAATAACCCTGAAAATGGATTCAGAACGAAAAATCGAGTGGATAGGCAAATTCGGGAAAAATTGATGAATAGTGATTTTTTCGGTGTAAAAATACTGCGGTATAATTGTACCGATAAGCGTGAATTTTTTATCAATACTTTTAGGAAACAAAAATATGACATGAGCAAGAAAAATATGTAGGTCATGAATTTATGGTTGAAATTAATGATTGATTAAAGTTAAATCGCGTGTGGGACCCACCTATGGCTTAAGTGACTTAAAAGTCACATTTACATGTCATTTTCTCTCTCCTCCCTCTCTTCTTCCATTTTCGTTTTTTTTGTTGCTTTGGTTGATTTCTTCATAACTTCATCAATTCTTAACCGAATCGGACGATTCTTGTCTTAAAATTCGATGGAAATCATCATCCGAACACAACCCACCGATTAGTTTCCCTCAAAACCCTCTCTATAGTGAGAAAAAAGGCATATACAGCCACGAAATTTTTGGGAATTTTGTGATTTTGGGGTTGATTTCTTGAGCCATTGCTTCTGGAGTTCTAGGAGGAGTCTTGTGACGTAAATGTGGGTAAGTTTCAACACCTCTCATGGATTGATTTGAAGATTTATTTTTGAATTTGTTTATGCACCCTAAAGAGGGCTTGTTTGATTGGTGATGTTAGAGAGTTCAAATGGAAAATGTCTATTAGATGATAATGTCTTAGAACGATGTATTAATGCTAGAAATGCAATGAAAATTCTAAGCGAAAAAAAGTGAATTTTAACTTAGAAAAAAATTAGTGCATGAAATGGATTTTTGAGTTTTGTGTTAATGTGTAGTATAGTGAATTGTAGTGTGATTATATGATGATATGAAGTGATTATGTGAGTTGTGGACCATAGGAATTGAGTGGAAATCCTTGGTTTGGCTAACAAAGATTCAGCCATTTATATATAAGTGAGCAAATTGATGTTTTAGAAAACTTTAGTGTTGAGTTGTGTGATGAAAAAGTCATTAGATGGGTTGTGTGGTGATTGGCATGTGGAAGAATCAATGTAAAAATAATAAGTGTTGAAAGTGGCAAAATGTGCCTAAAGTGTAATATTCGCAAAACGTTGCGTAAAAGTCGTAAAACAGAAAAACGGCGATTGAATTACCCTTTGGGTAACCTAAGTAAGTGAAATAAAATGAGAAAGAAAATTTAGAAAAATAAAACCCAATATAACACTGTTTTGGCCGAACCCTATAGGAGGGGAGATGAAATCTGACGTTTTCGCGTTTTGATGTATTTTGACTGAAACTAACGGCTATGCATGGTTGTATAGGTTGTCGTGCGTGGATATAAACTTGGAACAGTGAAACAGTGGATTGCCCTTGGTCCTGGACCAAGTGGATTGAGGTAAGTGATGTGATTTACACATGTTATGTTGAAATTCATGAGTGGTTTAAAGTTCTAAGTGCGTGGAATTGTCCTCTGTGTAGGCGTTCCCTAGGAATCAAGCTGTAAGTGGAGTTCTGCGGAGCTCAGGGGAAGGAAAAAGAAAGGTAACCTCTTGGTACCGGGGCTTGTTCCCCTTTTGTGTTCCACCTTGCTAGTTGATGGCAACGGTAGGAAGTGTGTATGAGTAGTGTAGAACAGCATGAGCATGCATGTGCATTATCACAGTGGGTACTTATGTACCAGATCTCTGGCCAGTAGATATTTTTAGCCTTCGGGCAAGTGTTTCCGGACTGCCACTGGATAGGTCTCCGAGAGGGAGTTCCAGTTGACCTAGGGTCGTGGTGTGTTATCCGGATAGGAGCACACTAGGTTGTCTCGAGTATATATGGATGGAAGGGGTACCTTGGTGGGTTGTTCTATGAACACGCCAGGGGTAGTACCCATAGGCGTATAGCCGAGGACATGACGTGGTATTGGTAGCTACCATCCCGCATGTCATAGTTGTTTCTGATATTATCCCCTTTTCTCTAAATCCCTTGCTTTATCCCGTTTTATAACAGTGATGGTGTTTTATATTATTGATATACATCGAAGGGAACCATTGGGCGAAGTTTTCTCCAGAACCTCTGGGTTACTGAGATATATTCGTATATCTCACCCCGTCTCGGGGCATTTATTTCATGAGGTAGCAGTGGCACAGGAGTGGCGGGCAAGAGGCCCATAGGAAGATCATGAAGTGTTGTCATTAATTATCCATGATCATGTCATTTTAGTTATGAATTCATTTGTTAAGTAAAGTTGTAATGCGTGGATTATTGTAAATTGAAGTTAAAGTGTAAGTGTAATTGTAATTTAGTATTGTAAATATACCATGGATGTATGCTTATTATGATGGAAGGGCTTTAGGCCTACTTTAGGTTTATGATTATCTGTATGATGATATATGCATGAAATTGAAGTTGGTGATTAAAACTATAAATGATTTGAAAGTGAACTGCTTATGTTTTAAGTATAAATTGGATTGGGTTGTAAGTGCCCCAAGGCGTTGTTGGTCCTTGTGTGTGCCACCCATTGGATTTTGCTGGATTTCAGGTGTATTAGTAGTGTTAAACATCTTATGCAAATTTGGGGATTTTAGGAAATACAAAGGAAACTCTGGCGAATTTTCTGTAGAATTGGCAGTTTTTTGGTGAACTTTGGGAGAACGTATCTCTCTCCACAGTGGTCCGATTGGGACGTGTCATACGCCATTTTGAAGCTTAAGATGTCCCCTACGTTGTGTCAAAGTCCTAGGATCATTGGTGGTGTGCGCAGCCCATGGTGGCTGAAGACACGAACTGCCCCGTTCTGGCCTGTTTCAGTGGGCAGATCTGGGGCAGTTTAGGAAAATTAATTCCCTTCGTTACTTGATCAAATTAAGCATACGATATATCAAATCAAAGTTTGAGGTGTTTAGTTTATGGTGTAAAAGTTTGAGAGACAGTGGCTGGGCGGTTAGGTGCAGTTTATTCCGTGAAAATTGGAGGTTTTAGGCTGTTTTGGAGTTGGTAGGCAATGTTGTTTGTCCATCTTCAAACGGCGATAACCGGAGCTCACGAGCTCGGAATCGAGTATGGGATAGCTTGTTAGAAAGGTAATTTAATGAGGGAAAAAGATAACCTGGATTCTAAGTTTGGATTTTTGTTTTGTGATCGTAGAAAAATAAATTAGCAAATATGGTTAAGTGGTAAAAACGTAAAAAGTGAGGAATTGGCTAAGTGGATTTATGGGAACCCCTTAGTATCTTGTATGTGATAAAATAAAGTGTATAAATAATTAAGTAAGTCTTCCGCGAGTGTTTCAGTTACGATCACAGCTTTTTATTATTACGCTTTTTATACTTTTACTGTTCGCGTAATAATCGGAAGAAGTTTATTCTCATTTTTTATAAATCAATTACTGTGATTGTAACTGCGATTAGTATCATAATTAATGTTAACAGTACCGGTGTACAACGGGCTGTTTAACTTTGCTTCTCTTCCATGCATCAATTACTGATGCCGTGCAGATTATAGTACCTATTTTGTAGCTTCCATTGGGAAGAAGAAAACAGATTTCTGCCCCATCCCTCAGAGGCTCAGCCAGGGGTACGTAATTCAAAATGAATAGCTTTATTTATTCTATTTTGTAACAAAAATGGAACCACAACAGAAATGAACTATCCTGAAGACTTCATCTTCAAATTAAAATGTTAAGATTCGGGAGAACTCATACTCACAAATTAACAGTTCAGAGAAATCAATTTGATCAGGATTGTAAACAGGAACTAAACGCACCAACAAACAAAGGATGGATGTAATGAAATTCAACCCTTAAAATTGATGTAAATGCATTAGAATCTTGGAATTATTAATCCACATTCAAGTAATCCATGAAATTGTCATTTCCGTAAAATACATAACACCTACGATGTTATAATAACAACAGCATATTCGGAGCCGAGCTACATTAGAGGAAACAATAATGAATTTATTTCTTCATTTAGCTTCTAATCAAAACTGTTATACATCTAATTTTGACGGGAAAAAGAATAATCTTAAGAAAAGCAAGAGCCATGCAAATTGCTTCTCCTGAAGCTCTCAGAAACACCTAGTTCACATCTCTAGGATTTCTGACCTACAATTTTACATTGTATGTCACTTTAGACAACAACACTGGCAAAGAAAATTTGATGGTCATCAGAGGGTTGCAAAATATCCGATGCGGTTGGTAAAACAAGCCAGGAAAATTGCCATTTTTATCTTGGAGCCAATCACAGAACCTCATGAGCCTTTCCATAATACCTGTTTATGAATGGAGACTGCAAACACAGATAATGATACTCAATAAACATTATAGGTGCAAGGTAAATGCAATCTGATGTAATCAACTAGAAATTCAAGACAACGTGTAATAATTTCAGTATCAGCCGCCATCCTGCCCTGAATAGTCTTTTTTTTTTATAAATCATATCAGATATATCCATCCAAAGGTATGTTCTTTACTCAAAACATTCATGCCAAGAAACAGACATATTTTATGCTGAACCAGATTAAAAGGGATATATATTCAGGGAAAGAAAATGGTTACTGCCATAAAGCTGTTGCTATGTTTTTTTTTTCTTTTCCCTTTAATAAATTGTAAGCAGTATCAAATTCAATGTGAACCAGGTTGATCAAAAGAAGAAAAAAAACGAAAAAGAAACTAAAATGATATTGGATAATCCTTTTAGAATTTTGATAAAACAAACCACAGAAGTACAGTTGCTAATAGTTCAATGATTTCATACCTCTAATTTGGATTAGCTAGTTGAATTTTTTTTAAACCAAATATTTACGTAATTTACACAATTCAAAGATGAAAAGAGGAATTGAATATCTCCTTCCATCAATGCTTTCTGGAACCTCAGTTGTCCTTTATTAGACACACATATGTACACATACACCCCCTAATATGCCATCCTTTCTCCCTCAAAATGCATTACAAGTAACGTTTTATTAAAGAAATTACCAATTTGTCAGAGAATAAGATAACTCCCTAAGGTCAAATTAGGATGTTTGCAGAAGAAACTAAAACTAAAGAATGTCATGTTAGAGCAGTACTTTGAGATAAGATTAGGAGATTGGCTTCTACTTTGGTGTAAAGCACAGTCATTTTGAGGGGGGCTCCCTCACAGATAAGTTGTTGAGGGATTGGGTAGATTTCATTGATGTTTTTTTAGTGGTTTTATTGTTTGTATTTTCTTTTTATTTTAAGTAGGATCATTTATCCTCCTAACTATTTCTAATCATCTCTTAGTCCTAATGAATTTCATTTTTATCCCCCCAGCGGAAAAAAGAAATATAAAACATAAAATCTCATATTAGAATGCCCAAACACCTACCTTAACATTTGAGACATCGGGTGCATCTGGAGATGAAACAGGGTAGAACTTATAAAATTTCATACTCTCAATTGCAGCTCTACTTTCCTCGCTCATTTCTTCAATGGCTTTTCTCCGAGCTTCCCTTGCCTACAAGAGAGGAAATAAGGTAAAAAAGCAGAAAGCAACACATTATGTATAGAACCAACAGCACCAAAAGTACCTCTTTATTAGCTTTCTTTGTTTCACGAACCTTTAACTTGACAAAGTCCTAAAAAAGTAGAAGTATCAGCGTAACTTACCCCTTAAAAGATATGGAAATTATAAATCAATTATATATGTTCCCTTATTTGGTACCTTGAAGGCATCCTTTTGATCTTCTGATAACACCTCCTCCTCTATGAGCTTATCAGTAAACTCCTGCGTAATATATAACAAATAAGTGTATAGAGGCCATTGCTCATTGTTATTTTATTTCCCAGTTGCCCTTTATTTTTACCCTGTTTATATTAAGAGGGCAATAAAGTAGAGAAAGAGTGAAACACATAAAAAGGACAAATAAAAGGCTTTTCTCTCATGTCCCACAATGTCCATCACAGAATGCAGATAAGTCAAGATTTTCTAGAACCCAATAACATAGCAACATGCAGCAAATTATTGTCCGCAATAGGAATTGCAAAATGACAAGCAGAAGAAACATTAAATTTCCTGCTGAATAATGTCAAGCTTCATGAAAATTGGCAATTATATGATTGTAAGATGTAAAAGGATACTATAATTTCTAAACTGCAACTATTAGCTGGCTTAATCTGACATATTCTAAACTACAAACACCAGAAAGTTAATTCATTACCTCAAGTTCATCTAATTCCCAATCAAATTCACAGAAGACCTGCAACAAACAATACATAAGTAAATATATAGAAAACCATGTATGGCACTGATCTGTCCAAGTTGATAACAAAAAATTATTCAGAAGATTCATTTTGTAACCACTTATCAAATGAAAAAAGAAATGATCCCAAACAATCCAAAAACTGTCATTTCACTAAGAAAAGTCTTTTCTATCATAATTACCGGGTTTGGCTCAGCTGGAAATATTATTTGAACCTCAGTGCTCTGTTCAAGTTCATCTTCCTTAAATGGCTGATAGAAATCTGCAGAAAGAATACCAATCATGAACAACTATCTTAATAAGAACATTAACACTAACTGATGATGAACCATTATGCCTCAAACAAAATGAAGAACCAATAATTGATGAGTAAATTATACTCCCCTCCCCTGAAATGTTTATGTTACACTATCCTCCCTTCCATTTTAAAAAATTACACTCTCTTCCTCTAAGAAATTAATATGAGTTACATTTTAGTTCATTTTAATGTGAACAAGCTCTTTATAGGCAAATTTCCTCTCTCTATAACTCTCGGAATTATCGGCAGTTAGTTTTGAACCTCTACTATCAACTTCTGGACTTCAGAAAATGAAATGAAGATTGTGAAGGAAGTTTTGACGACAATAAAAGAGGTGTTTAAAACTTCATTTTAACTTCTAAATTCCTAAAATCAATAATAGGGTGTTCGCAATAAGCTATCGGTGAGACAAAAAGTAGCAGAGAAAGGGAAAGACTGTAATATTAAAAAGGACTAAAGTGTATAAATTTCATCTCCCGTGGAGAGATATGTAATTTAAAAAAATAAAGGGTAAGACTGTAATTTGAACATCTCTCAAGAGAGAGAAGTTTTATTTACCCATAATCAATCAACCACATAACTGAACTGCCCCAATTCCCCATCATTCTCACCCTTTCTTTAAAACTATTTAATTAGATTTCATTATACTAGATAAAACTGATATAAATATTCATGTGAACAATTGTAATATTCCAAAGCCATAAACCTTACAAGGCAAGCAGTACTCGTATTTCTTTAATCTATCCAACTTCATGTGTTTTAAAGCAGATCTGCACCACAGATTGTGACACAGGTAAGATAAACTCCTATTCATAATGTGCTACAAAGTGTGTGGATAAAGATCTTAAAATGAAAATACCAACATTTACTACGGTAAATTCAGCAAGCTGCATAAAGGAAATAAGGTGCCAAATCCATTTTAAGATGTAAGAAAATATCAAAGTGACACTTTCAGTTTTCCCAACAAACATTCTTATAAGAGGTTGAGTCTATTTGTGCCCTGTGGGCACGAAAGCATGGCAAATGGGACATGCCAAGGATAATGAAAACACTTTCTGAAATTCGCAATGACAAAATACAGTTGCATCAACTAAACAAGCCACGTACTGGAGGGTAAAACACAGACAATCATGCAGAAAGTTGAAGATTCTGCACACTATTTGAAAAAACTAAATATTATTTTTGGCTACATGCAGGAGAAGGGTATGATATAACCACTCATAAAATTTATGGTGACTATCAAGATTAATAGAGAACAGACAAAAGCACAATAACAAGATTATTTAAGCTATAACCTTGCAACATAAAGGTAGATGATATTCCTCAGAAAACAACCCTTTAACACATTAAGGAAACAAAAAAAATTAAGGCAATCAAACAAAAACCTATCAAGATGCAAGAGTCTATTTTCTAAGAGAGATTCTTTTCAGAGGAAATCCTTTAAATCAGTACTACTAATGAATCATCATCTTCAATAGTAATAACTGAAGTTCCGAAACATGCTACAGGACACAAAATTGCCACAGGAAGGGAAGGGCAAAGAAAAAGCTATACCTTCTTTGGGTGCAACGCAAGCTAAATATCTGAGACTTTAGTCTATCAACTTGCCTATCTCTGATGAAGACGAAAAATCATATGAAGAAGTTTAGAGATGATCAAGAAGCAATGTTTCATACAATGATAACAAAGAAACCACCAAAAATAAACAAATTGGGATGAATACCGGTTCTCCAGAGGAATATATGGAACCCAGTCCATTTTCATTTGTTTCATGGGAATTATCTCTTCAGCCTCTCTCTGAACTGAGTTAATCCCAATTTTGTCAGATGGTGGGAAAGGTGATACAACCTGTTGGCAGAAGGAAGTTGAACTACCTTTAATATTAAAATCACTACGAAAAAATAAATTTTCAATCATCAAAATTGATACATTGCTAACTCAACATGTAAAACTAGTAACAAAACACATTCCATGAACTGGCATTTCAAAAATAACACCTTAACACCTAAAATATTAAGGATGTGTTTCTAAGTCTATACCCAAGAAAGAGGAACCACTAGGAGAGACAAACAAAGTTAGAAGGAAAATATTACCATTGCAAATTTTCAAGATCAAACAGTCAATCTAATTTTCATGGAAAAAGCATAAAAGCACTAATCAATTTGGTCAACACATCATCATGATACATGTAGACAGCCCAGTTTAACAACTTACAGCTACTACAGCAGGTATGCAGACAACTTTGCTTTCACCTTTAAACATGACCAGTTGAGCTGCAGATGACAAGATGGATAACACGAAAGATAAATGACCAAATAAATTGAAACGACTACAAAACAAATTAGTTTCCTTGCCACCTACCAAAATGTGGGGGGGGGGGGGGGAATGAAGTTTGCAAGATACTTACGCTCAGTGCAACCAAAGAGGTAAACTTTTTTCCCATTCAGAGTGCCACCCTCTTCAAATGCATTCTGTACACAAATCATCAAATAAAGCAATTAACTTCGCTTAAGCACAACATGAAAATCATGAATGAAAATCTAAGTGGCCCCAATACTCACTTCTAGATTAGAGAAATCCCACTTGATTTGATAAACGGAATCCAATTGGTCCCACTGGCATCATAACACGAGGCAGTAAGAAAAATATGCAACCAGTAACAACTCGTAATCGTAAAACAAGAAATATCCACAAATAAACTTAACAAACCTCTGTTCCAACAGGGAATGTTTCCCTCCACAAGTCTTCCTGCACAATCCAAATTGACAAATCAGTAAAAGCAATACAACAGAAATATAACAGTTAGGTCTGATGTATTTGGATAATGCCAACACACCTTATCCAAAAGAAACACTGTTGATAATACAGAATCAAGCAAATAATATAAATAGTTATAGCCACTCCAAGTATAGCTAGATCTAGGTACCACTATTTACGAATTCTCAACTCATTTAGTAAACAAAAGGAAAGTGAAAAGCAATCATTGTCGTTTCTCTTTAATAAATAAAAAAAAGTCCCATTCCATTCCCAATGTTTCTTCTTCGGGACATAGTTAAATGCTAACATAGATATCAATACAAAATGTAAGAAAAGAACCAAATACCGTAATTTGAACTTGAATAGCCAATCAAAATCAAAAGTGTAAATATAATATTGGGCGGTGATGTACTAACCAAGTTGCGCTTATCTTTGAAGTACTCGGGTTCGGATTCGGGCTTAGAGGCCTTGACCCGTTTAGCTCGAGAAGGTTGTTGGTCCTTGGTTTCTTGGGATGCTGTTGCTGCATCTGGTTTGGGTTCTTCGTCGTACCTCGCCTTCCTCTTAGCTCCTTTCCTCATTGTACTGTGAACAGAGAGAGCGACAGAGAGAGAGAAAGCGACAAAGAGAGCGACAGAGAGAGAGCGGCAGAGAGAGAGAGAGAGAGAGAGCGATAGGGTTTTGGTTCGAGCGTGAACCGAAGGCACTGGATCCAAATTGAGAGACGATTTTGAAAATGCTTTCTTATATAAGAGATTGAGCGACAGAGAGAGAGCGACAGAGAGAGAGAGCGACAGAGAGAGAGAGCGACAGAGAGAGAGAGCGGCAGAGAGAGAGAGAGAAAGCGACAGAGAGAGCGATAGAGAGAGAGAGAGCGATAGGGTTTTGATTCAGATTGAGAGACGATTTTGATTCAAATTGAGAGATGATTTTGAAAATGCTTTCTTATATAAGAGACTGAGCGAGCGTGAGAACTACGTTGTTCTGCTTCTAGAATGAGAAAGACAATAATGGTAGAATCTTGAATTATTTGATTTTCTGATTTTGCATGATAATTGAATTTTTATATTGTATCTCATATTTACTAAAAAAAATCTTTGCATACAAATCAATCGAATCACACCAAGATAATTGAATATTCACTGATAAAATATTTTTCCAATCTTAAATGGTTAAATTTCATATCTTATTTAATTAATACTTTTCAAAAAATTGCCTTTTTTTTGGTATCCTTTCAAAAAAATACTTTAATTACAAAATCTGATTGCATTTCGCATTAAAAAGCTTTCATAAGTTATTTTAGTCAAAAATCTATAAAATTATAAGAAAATAATTATTTAGTGAAATTATCATTTATCCTTAAGTTTCTTGTTCTGAAGACTGATTCAGACCTGTTTGAATTTTATTTTCAAAACCAATTTTTTTAATTTTGAGAATAAAAAATATACTTGATAAGATTTGTTCTGTAAAAAGAATTCTAAGATTATAACTATTTTTTAATTTTTAGAATCAAATTTAAAAATAAGTCTAAATTATTTTTTTGTTGTGTTTTAATTTTTAACTTTGAAAACAAAAAATATAAAAACACTTATTTCATTAACCATTCTAAAAAAAATTAAAAACAAATAAAACTAGAACACATTCATTTTTAGTATTTTTCTATGGGTTTTATAAGAGTTATGTTGTAGGAAAAGTGATTGTGTTATGTTATATAGATTCGTTTTGCGTGTCGGAGTTTTTTTTTTTTGCTGCGGGCCCCACAAAATGTTGTGTGTGTAGGAACTTTTTTGTGGTCATGTTAAATGATAGATGATAAACCTTTTTTCTATTTAACATATCTTAAATGAATAACGTACATATTGCTTTTTTTTTCTTTCCCTTTTCAAGCCTGATTAGTGTAATGTATAAGGTCCGATAATATAAATTCATATTATATGCTATAATATTTTTAGTTGTTTATGGTAGTTAACTGATGTGCCTCTGGCAAGTGTGATTTTTATGTGTTAAAATTGACAAGAATTGAGTCATAAGAGAGCAATTTAAATACATATTTGCTAATTATGTTGATTCTTTGTGTGTCAATAATATGCACCTTTTAGTTGTGTTTTTACAGAAAAAAGAAGTGAAATTTTGAATTCAAAAATTGAATTTAAAACTGTTTTTAATTTAATTCTTACGTTACGTAATAAGTTTTAATTTAATTCTTCAGTTACGTAATAAGTTTTAATTAAATCTTCAGTTATACGTTTCACGACATTTTCGGGAAAGAATTACTGTGCTGTGCGAGGAATAAAAGAGTCTTATGAATAGAACTCTTCACAAAACCCGAAGGTGGAACTCAGAAATTGGGAGGCAGATCTAGACACTTTGAGAGGAACAACACACGAATCAGCATTTAAAGCTCATCATGTCAAATTCCAAATTATCCTTGATCAACGCTGCACCATTTAAATCACATGTCAAACTATCCTCAATTAGCACTGAAGCAATTAAGGAAAGAATCTGCAATCAAAGCGCTGAGTCAAAGCACAGCCGGCACTGCAGTAAATAAAGATAGGATGCTTTGTCAGCATTACATCATGCTGAAGTGTCATCCTTATCTATTCACGCAACATCACATGGACCACAAGTATAAAAAGGGTGGTCCTCCACCATTCCATTCCATTCAGATCTGGATCGGGAGAAGAAAGAGACGGCTGTGGAGTTTTTCGCGTTCTTCGTTCTTTATCTTCATCTTTTTCTTTTTATTTTTAGTTTATGTTGAATTTTAGATCAGCAATCAGTATGTTGATTGGCTAGATCTTTTTATTGTAGTCAGGGTCATGATCCATATGTGAACCCTTGATACGAAGGATTGGTTTATGGTTTTTGATTTATATAATTATCTTTATCATTACTCTGTGCGAATTCGATATTCCCTTTGTTAGAATTGATCGATCTAATAGTTGGGGATATTCTGAGGATCAAAACCCTAGATAGGAATATTGAGGTTTTGATCTCGAAAGGGGGTAAGATAACAATTTGTATGCGTGCTACGAATAGACGTGTATACGATTGCAGATGCTTAAATTATCGCGCCCATTGCTTGATCCTTGAGAAACATTGCAAGGAATTGGGGTTTCTCATGGGATTAAAGGGTTAACTATTAACTCTTTTTTAGAGGATAATTTATTTGAGTGATTATATAAATAATTATTGTAAATCAATCCGGAGTAAAAAAGCGAGGATCATTTGGTGAATGAACCCTGACTACAATGTTTTTCTCATCTTGTTTATAAATCAATTTTCAATTTTATTGTTTTATTTTTCAATCTAAGAATACAAAAAAAAACAAGTATTTTATTTTCAAAATTCAATTTCCATCAAATTGACAATATTTGTCAAAACCCTATTTGAATTCTTCCATTCTTTGAGAAAAAGTTTAATTGATATTAGATCCCAATCCCTGTAGAGACGAACTTTATTTATCACTTTATTACTTGTGCGATCGGTATACTTGCCGGAGAGCATCATTAACATCGGGATTTTACCTAAAACCGGAAGAAGGATACAAAATCGTAAAACGTAAAATCTTAATGTATAAAAAATTGTAAAAGCGTAAAAGCGTTTGGAATTTTGATTAAATCATTTTGATTGAAAAAATCGTAAAATCGTAAAATTGCATATTTAAATCGAGATTTTAACTACCATGTGACCATCGTATGGTATAAGCTTATACAACAACTAGCAAGATCCCTTTATACATCAAAATGATATATAACTTAATCAGGCCTAGGAGGGTAAGATTAGGCTTGATAAGAGATTGATGTATTAACCAATATAATTCTCAAGAAATAATATATTATTTAATATTAATACAATAAAATAAAAAATATTTTTTTCAAAATATAAATTCTAAAATATTGGAGATTTTTATTTTTAAAAATAATTATATTTTTTGGATATACTGATCAAACGATTTCTATAAAAATTAATATCATATGATATATTTGGGAGAATTATATAAATTCATTATTAAAATATATTTTTGTCAAAAATATTTATTTTTATCCTATCTAGTATTATAGAGTGCATTATCAAATATTGGATGATATTATCTTATATAATATATTATCTTATACAATATTATGTCAAATCTTACACAATCAAATCTTATATTATCATATCTTATATTATCATATCTTATATTATCAAACATTATCTTCTCCTGTGTATCAAATACGTAATAAATTTGATTAGGAGTGTTTTAAATGCCGCATGAAAGTATTCCATTAGTTGGACTTTTAACATAATTTTGTTTATTTAGTAAAAAAGAATATTATGGTGTGTTTAATGCATATTAAGGAGCTGTAGAAATAAAACAACATAACATAAAGTAATTAAGGTATTAAACAATTTTTTGTATTATTAATTGTTTGGTAAATAATTGAGAAGACAAAAAAAAAAAAAATTGGTGCATCTACTTTGACACGCATTAGTATTTAACAAAATAACAGAAAATACATCATGTTCGATATATACAATTACGGCAAATTTGGTGCATAGTACAGGATAAGGCCTGATGGTATAAGATTTGATAGTATAAGATCTGATTGTATAAGGCCTGATTAAATTTTAATACTATCCAACACTTGATATGATATTGTACAGGGGTGGACCTAGGGGGGCCACCGCCTATGTAGCACCGATACCGACACGGGACACGTGACACGATACGACACGACACTCCGATGCGTTAATTCTAAAAAATGTTAGATTTCGACACGTTAGGACACGTTTTGATATTAAATAATATTTTTAATTTATGTAGTATATATTATATTTAATATTCAATAATTTAACAAAAAAATGAATCTAAACCTATAATATTCATAAATTTTGCAAAGAAACATAACATATCCCAAATATTTATATTAAACTCAATAAAATGATAATCGTAATCCAACGAATCTAATAGTTGGAACTAAAAACTCAACGCAAATCAACATTTGAACCTTTTTTTGAATTTCTATAATGCGTTTTGGAGTGTCGGGGAGTGTCGGAGTGTCCGAGAGTGTCGGGAAGTGTCGGACACGACACGTCAGGGTTTTTGAAGTGTCGGTGCTTCATAGGCCACCGCCCCCCTAAATTTAAAGAAATATATATATATATATATATATATAAAATAAAATTTGAGTAATATTATTAAATTATTTGTTTTAAAAATTTTATAATATAAAATTCATCTACATATCACATAACACTCAACTTTTTTTTATTTCTATTCATATTCCACTATTGATGTGAAAAAATGGCAAAAGAAATTATATATTATTTTTTAAATAAAAAATCACAAATTTATGATAGTTTTGGAAATAATTACATATTTATTGCACAATATTACGCCAAATTTGGACGTCACCAATCACGCCTAAATTGGGCGTCACTCAAGAGGCAATCACGCCGAATTTAGGCGTCACTTATCAAGTGTTGACACGTGTCACATTTTTTTTTTCAAAAAAAAAATTACAATTTAATCGTAAAACTTCTGTAGGCCATAACTTTTGACTCGAGTATCCAAATCAGGTAATTTTTTATTTGATTCCACATAACTTTTCAAGATCTACGCAATGACATCTCATTTGACATATTTTATTTCTTATAAACACAATTTAAATTTGCAAGAATGGTATTATAAGAGCGGTTAAACGCAAAAGCCTCTCAATTCTGGGTTTGTGATTTAATATAAATTTTTTTTTAAAGATTTGATGTGTGATTTAAACTCAAAAATTAATTTGAAAAGTCAGTATTAATAAATAAAATAATTAAATAAATATTCTAAATCTCAAAGGAAGAAGGATTTTATTTTTGAAATTAATGATTAATGCTATAAGCTTCCTGGTTATTATTCGTGGTCTGAAATTAATGATAACTTATGAAAGTTTCTCAAAAATAAAATTCTTCTTCCTTAGAGATTTATAATATTTATTTAATTATTTCCTTTATTAATACAAATTTTTCAAATTAATTTTTGAGTTTAAATCACAAATCAAATCTTTATTTTGTTTTCCTTTTTAATAATAATTTTTATTTTTAATTTAAATCACAAACCAAATCTTTATTTATTGGTTTATATTAAATCACAAATCCAGAACTTATAGGCTTCTGGGTTTAACCGCTCTTATAATACATTTCTTGCAAATTTAAATTGTGTTTGTGAGAAATCTTCAAGAGTGCTACTATAAACCCCCCTTATAACCCCTTTAAAACACGTAGAGTAAGAGTCAACTGAAGTGATCTTAATTTCTGTAATATATTTCTTTCAATTTTTTGCATATTAGGTCTGTATTGTATTTGAAGTACTTTTATTTATGAAGAGATATTTGTATTCCCCCGACAAAATTTCTGGGTCCGCCATTGTGTGGGTAGACAAGAAGATTATCACTCTCCAATCACAGAAACCAATGATGGGGTAGCTGAAATCAACAAGTTGACTCATTCTATTTCAACCAAAACAGACTTTCCAAGTTTCAATGGTGGATTCTACTCTGTTGGGTCTCAAGTTACTCCAAAGAGCTTCACAGAGATTGGAGGGATCACAAGTTATAGAGAGAGTTCCATAAACAGGACCATTGCTGGAAGTGCAGTCAATGATGATCAAGATGCAAATGGTAATAGAATGATGCAAGCCAACCTACGTTATAGGGTTGAATGGTAGATGTAACATGATAGCAACAAGTTGCTTCTCTATTATTTATATATGAGATTAATATTTCTCATGTTATAGGAGATAATTTTATCTTCTACACACACATGAAAGTATGAAAATATGTGGGACTCGTGTAATTTGATGTTTACATGTGTAGGAGATTTATATCGTATAACTTGAAAAATATTAATCTCATTATATATTTATATATAATATTCTATATTATGGTATAACTTTGTTGTTGATTGGCTTATTTGAAGATATAATGTACACACTTGGAGGATATATTGAAGTTATTAATTGGTTACTGAATGTAATAGGGTTTACTGACTTGAGTTGTAACTATTTAGTACTTATCTTTTTTTGAGGGTGTTTGACCTGTATGGAGTTATTTTTATTTAAAATTACGAATTTAGTATTTGATTTTGAAATATTATTGTTTGAGGTCTTTAAGTGTCGCAAGGGGAACCCTACGGCTGTGACTGACGCATACCTACCCACGCGGCACTCATTTAATGTTTTTTTTTTTTTTTCAGAGAGAGAGAACCCCCAAGCTGCAGTACTTGATTTTTATTTTATTTTATTACTTAAGTCCCGAACAGTCCTCTTTTCTCTTTATCCCAACAGTAATTGATTTAACAAGTTTATGTCCTCCCTTGCACTTTACTACGAATTATTAATGTTGTTAACATTAACAATCATCGGTTCTATGAGTTAGTACTATTTGTTTTTTAATTTTTGATAGAATATATTAATTATTTTTAAAGGAACCCCTGTGTGTGCTGCAAAACATGCAAAGCCGAAATGGTATATTGTTAGTATTTATGTAGCACCGACACCGACACGAGATACGTGACACAATACGACACGACACTCCGACACATTAATCTAAAAAATGTTAGATTTCGACACGTTAGGACACGTTTTGATATTAAATAATATTTTTAATTTATGTAGTGTATATTATATTTAATAGTCAATAATTTAACAAAAAAATAATCTAAACTTATAATATTCATAAATTTTTCAATTAAACATAAGATATCCAAAATATTTATATTAAACTCAATAAAATAATAATTGTAATCCAAAAAATCTAATAGTTGGAACTACAAACTCAACGCAACGCAACCTTTAAACCTTTTTTTGAATTTCTATAACGTGTGTTGGAGTGTCGGGGAGTGTCGGGGTGTCTGAGAGTGTCAGAAAGTGTCGGACACGATATGTCAGGATTTTTGAAGTGTCGGTGCTTCATAGGTTAGTATTACATTTAAACTTTTTTGCATAGGCATGGTCGAGATTTATAAATATTAACTTTTAAGACAAGATTTTTGGGGTGAGAGCCTTCATAGTCCCTGTTGAAAAGACACTATAATATTACTTTTTTTTAATAGCTTTATAACTTTAATAAAAAACTTCCTTTTAAAAACACAATGTTTTAAAAACACAATGCTACAAGACCAAACTTATCTGGAAAGCCTTTTAAACTTCTCTGTAAGAGGGAGCACTTAGCATCATTGCAACATAACAAATAAAAAAACATTGTCTCCAAGTTATAAATCAGAGGAAAGATTGTCTCCAAGCTGTAGGAGGGGAAGGAATATGAGGAACTCTCCATTATGAATCCAGAACACGTCCCAAGTAGTGAATGTTCCGTTTCCTCTTCACTTGATCGTAAAATAGGAGAATCAGAATCCCAAAGCTTATCACTGTCAGCCTGCACAACCATATATAATTCATGAGTTTTTTTTTTTTTTTTTTACAATATCAAAACTTACTTGAATAAATAAGCATGGATAGGCAAAAATTTAGATGCAAATAACCACAAGATACATCACCAACGGATAACGGTGCTGCAAGGAAACATCATCTGCTTAACCAATTGATAGCTAAATCAAATGCTTAACCAATTGAAAGAGAAAAAATTCATTTTAATATAACCACAAAAAAAATTATGTCAAATGACTTGCATGTTTCTTCTTCTTCTTTTTTAAATCAGAAAATGAACTTTCAGCCACATTAGAGACCGGAATATAACAGCTAAATGAACATGACTTCATTTTTTAGTAGATATGTATGGAAACCACAAATATTCAGTCATACATACAAAATCTCTAGTGTGATTTAGCCCGGAGAAATGTTCTCATCCCTCTCTGATAGGATAAACAAACTTTAACTTCTAATATACAATTAAGCATGCATTGTTGGACAAAATTAAAGGTCTTACCTTCTAGTTTTCCATGCTTTATTTCACTTAACGAGCTATATTATCACCTCTTCATTTATTCTTATGGTAAGGATGTGAGAAATCTTTGACATATGTTTCCCTGACCTATTCTTCTATCTTCCTTCCAATAGAGGACAGTCTTGGATCTTCAACAGAGAAAGAGATGAACGTAACCTATCTTTGATATTTAAAAATAAATTCATATGTACATAATTAAGCAAAACAAGAAGGATTTGAAACGCATAAGAACAGCAAGAAAATAGGAGATTTTTATATACAATTGAACACTAAAACTTTAATTGTATGGGCAGTTTTTTTTTTGTTTTCTCATTATTTTTTGTCCCTTCGTCCAATTTCCTCAGCATTTGGCAAACAGGTACTACAAGTTAAAGGCCAGCCCTTAAACCACCTAAAAAAAATTGTATGAACCAATTTTTTTTAAAGACTGGTAAGATCACTTTATGTAATGCCGCACCCTCAGGACTACGAACTTGGGTTAAGGTATATATTTTCACTAGGTAGTTTATCCCAAAAATATATATGCATCCATGAGTTATATTAGGTAGTTTATTCGAAATTCAATATATAAGTTATATTAGGCATTCTGCCCAAGGACTGAAAATAGTTTCGCTGGTATTTCAGGCACACCAACATCATATATAAGTTATATTAGGCATTCTGCCCAATGACGTAAAACATGGCTATGTAGTGCTGTAGTGCACTAAACCTAACAAATAACCGAGATCGAATTTGCTTATCACATCTGTAAAAGATAAAACTAAATCCATTGATCCATAAGTTGTAGTCAAAAGAGAATGAGTTACCTGCTACGTTTGTCTAAGAAATTAGAGGTTCATTCCATAATCAGAGACACCATTAACAAGGTTGTTGTCCTCCGATTTAGGCGCGCCTCTGCCCCTCTGTCTCCAGCTACACGAAATTGTAGATTGGAAAGAAGAAAACAGAGATTACCTGTCTGCCTCCAATTTCATTCGAACAAATCAATTTTCGTTTTTTCTATTTTTCATTCGGAGAAGTAAACGGGATTCACATATTGGGGTTAAAGAAAAACTGATAAATTTGTGGCGATGGTGGGTGAGTCACTTGTTTAATTGAGTGACGATGGGAGTCTTGGACGACACTTACTTAAAATGAAAATATACTGAGAGTCGATTGGGAGAGTGCGCGGCACTCAGTAGCAGAGAGAAACAAAAAAAAAACAATTACAAGAGTGCCGCATAGGTGTGGGGGCGTCATTTAGATACGCTGACCCCTCCTCTCGGCACTTGAAGACCCCAACAAGTAATTTACGAAAAAAATCCCAACGTGGTCAAAGAGCCTATCTTTTGACATAATTCTTCAGTAGTGTTCAAGTGAAAATGTTCACGAGAATATCTAAGATTGTACATTAGACGATCAGGAAGCTAAAAAGGTTCATCTTCTTCACTAGACGATCAGGAAGCTAAAAAGGCTCATCTTCTTCACATTGAACAGGCAATTTAACTAGGTGAAGAGTTACAATCAAAGTATGCTTTGTCGATTATTGTCAAGGTTTTAAATGGATAATACAATTTCAGAGATTGGCTCTTAAGTTTAAAGGAAAGAAATTGTAAGACCTAATAGAAATACTTTTAGTGATGGCACTGATTATGACTTCAACTTCAACCACTCTTGGGCTCTAAGAAAACTCTCATGAATAGCATTCCAACTCTCCTACCCTATTTTTCATTTTTATTAATGTCATAGAATATATAACGCTTTAATGTTTCTAAAGTGAATGTAGATAAGTTATCTATATTCGCTCCCAAAACGACGTCGTTTTGTGTTGAAAAATTAAAAAATTATAATAAAAAAGACTATTATAACCCTCAAATAAATTATAATTACAAAAATAAATTGATTTCTACATTGACCGTAGAAAAAGTGAACCCTATATATAAATGAATAAACTTAGGAAACTACTAAAACTGCATTTATAGAATAGATGTTTAGCGTGTACAACATAGAGTAATAATCAGTATCATTAGAATGCCTGATTTAACAGGTAATTCGACAACGTAAATTAACAACCTGACTTTATTATTCATGTGTACTTTTTAAATGTTATTTATTCGCTTTTTTTTTCTAATGTAACATGTAAAATACTTAATAATTTTTAAATCTAAATTGTTCTAATAGGAATTGATGTTGGGAATAATATGACCGTACGGTCAACACTTACTACATTGTCTATAGAGAAATCCATTTCAAGGTACGATTTTGTGTTAATTAAATATGATCAACTTCAACATTTTAGTGTGAAATGTATGTTTATTGGTACAAACACAATTGTTTTTGTTAAAGGATCAACATTGGTTCCCCAAATGCATTTTCTCCAAGTAATACCTCAACCAATGTCTCTCACCCAAGTTAGTTCACCTTTGTGCATTGATTGTGTACCAAAATAGAAACATTTCCTTAAAGCCTTTGTTATTTTTTATTTTTTTACATTTTTATTTTTTGTTACAGATATCAATATAATTGATGAAGATGTGCCAAGCTTGGGTTCTGTCGGGGAAGATCATTTTATAAATTTAAGATTTTTTACTTTTTATTACGAATTTAAATTTTGTATCTGACATACCTTCTCCATGTTTGTTTATATATATTTAGATTATTGGGATGTAGGGGATCCTACGTTTGTTTGTGCGCATTGTGGAGCACATATGTGGTATGCCAAGAGACTTAAGAAAGATCGTCAATTCAGCAAGCCCGATTTTAATATTTGTTGTGCCAATGGAAAAGCTCAACTTCCTTTGTTAAAGGCTGCTCCAGATACATTGCTTCAGCTACACGAAAATTCAAATATGAGGAGTCGCCATTTCTTATGAAATATTTGAGCGTACAACATGATTTTTTCCTTCACCTCCTTTGGAGCAAAAGTTGATGGATCTGTTAATGAAGGTTCTGGCCCTTAGTGTTCTCGAGTTGGAGGATAAGTTCATCATTTAATGGGCAGCCTTATTCCCCATAATGAACAAAATCCAAAATTTGCTCAATTTTATATATACGATACTGAACATGAAGTTGACAACTGATTGGGATTCCTAAGGCATTGTGGTTTTTTTATATTCTTAATGTTGATTTATGGGTTATATTATTCCTAATGTATTTAATTAATTTACTAACTTTTATTTTGTATTACATTTGCAGTTCTACCAACAACGGAGATATGCTTGATCCTGATATTATCCTGTCTTTCAAGGAAATGTTAGATAAACACAATACTATTACTCAGTGTTTCCAATATGCCAGAAACCGTTATATGGAAGACGACTTTAATGGTGTGAAGTTGAGGTTGATTCGAAGGCGTGGCAGTGATGAAAGAGTTTATAATCTTCCATCCGCATCTGAAGTTGCTGCTTTGATCGTCGGAGATATAGACAGCACAATTGGTGACAGGGACATTATTGTTGAGACACAGAATAGACTTTTGCAACACATTGATGTAAAGCATCCTTTATATCTTGGCTTGCAGTATCCTTTGTTATTTCCTTATGGTGAAGATGGTTATCGTGAGGATTTGCAATGTGCTTCGGTATCCAGTGGTAGGACAAACCCACTATCAACCATTAGCATGAGAGAATTCTTTTCATTTAGACTTCAGATGAGATCAGGCGAGTCTCATGTTCTCCACCACTCAAGAAAAATTTTCCAGCAATTTTTGGTAGATGCTTATACTATGATTGAGCATGAACGCCTTAATTTCATTTGACATAACCAAAATCAGCTTAGAGCTGAGTTGTATAAAAATATAATACATGCTTTTGATAGAGGAGAAGATACAGCAGTGAGAACTGGAAAGCGTATTATTATTCCTTCTTCTTTCACAGGGGGACCTAGATATATGACTGAGAATTGTAAAGATGAATTTTCCATTTGTCGTTGGGCTGGATATCCTCATCTTTTTATAACAATTACTTGCAATCCTAATAAGGCTAGAAAACCGAAAGTTCGGCTTGATATTCTCTGTAGAGTATTCAAGTTTACATTAGACCAATTGCTACATGATTTGAAAAAAGGAAATGTTCTTGGCCAAGTTAATGCATGTAAGTATAGTACCTCAATCAGTCTTTTCAGGAAGTTTTTTTTATCCAACTAAATTCGTACCTGTGACTGTATATATGGTCTTCTAATTTGATCTGTTTGTTTGATTTTATGTAACAGATGTTTGTACTGTTGAATTTCAAAAGCGTGGACTACCTCATACTCATATCTTGCTATTCTTGCACCCTTCTCACAAGCCTGATAGCGGGCCTGATATTGCTAAATTGATTTCGGCAAAGATTCCCAACAAAGAAACTCATCCTTCGTTGTTTGTAGCTATCACAAGTTACATGATGCATGGTCCCTGTGGTCCTGAGAGTTACAAGTCTCCTTGCATGAAAGGGAAAGTGTTCAAAGAAATTTCCAAAGAACTTCTGTTCCCGTACTATAATTGATGATGATGGATTCCCTCATTACAAGAGAAGAAATGATGGGAGAGTTAGTTGTAAACAAAACGGTGTGGAACTTTATAACCGTTATGTTGTGCCATATAATACAACCCTTCTCTTGAAGTATCAAGCTCATATTAACGTTGAGTATACCTGTCAGAGCAGTGCCATTAAATATCTTTTTAAATATATTCATAAAGGGAATGATAGAGTGACAACTGCTATACATCATTCAGATGATGAAATTAAAATGTTTTACGATTGCAGGTAGTCACATTCATCTATATCGTCTTTTGTTGTCGTGTTTTCTTATCATTGTTTTCTATCTTTAGTGAACTACATTATTTTTTCATGACAGATATATATCTGCATGTGAAGCTGCCTGGAGAATTTTTGGCTTTGACATTCATTATAGATATCCTCCTGTGGTGAGATTGCCATTTCATCTGCCCAATGAAAAAACCATTGTGTGTAATGATAGGGCTTCCATATCTGATTTGAAGACAAGGGCGGAAAACAGACCATCAATCTTCGAGTCTTGGATGGATGCAAATAAAAAATTTCTAGAAGGTAGGCATCTTACATATGCTGAGTATCCAACTCATTTTGTTTACAATGAAGATAGGCATGAGTGGCATCCAAGAAAAAAAGGATTTTCCATTGGAAGAATAAATCATTTTTCTACGAATAATGACGAAGATTCCTATCTTCGAATGCTGCTTACTTTTCAGAAAGGTTGTACATGTTATGATGATTTGAGAAGGATCAATGGTGTGCTTTTTCCTACATTTAAGGATCCATGCTATTCTCTTGGACTTTTGGAAGATGATAATGAGTACATTGATGCAATTAAGGAAGCAAGCTCTTGGGGGTCAGCTGCTTTTCTTAGACATCTTTTTGCTCTATTATTATTTAGCAGTTCAATGAATATACCTCAAAATGTGTGGGAAAAGTGTTGGAATGTCTGTCTGATGATATTCTTTATCTACATAGGAACGCTACTGGCCATCAAGGTATACATCATCAACTCTTTTCGCGCATTCATTTCTCACCAATTTTTAAATGGTAATTAATTTCATGTCGTTTATTATTATTTTATGTATTTATTCTAGATCTTGACAAACATCAGAAAAAAATAGCCCATATATAATTTTCTATATCTTATTATGTTACATATCTTATTTGGTTCAGCGCGATTCTTACTGAAGAGTCTATAAAAAACATGACACTAGCGAATCTTTGCTTGATATGCAAAATCATTTAATGCTTGATGAATTATTGTACGATAGATTTTCATTGGCAGAAGAGCAAAAAATATTACTGAGTTCTCCCACTTATGAGCAGAGAGGTGTTTATGACAAGATAATTTCCGCAGTTTCGACAGGGACGGGGGGGGGGGGGGGGTTCTTTTTCTATATGGCTTTGGTGGTACAGGAAAACATTTATTTGGAATACTTTGTCTGCATCTATTAGATCGAAAGGGGACATCGTACTAAATGTCACTTCTAGCGGAATTGCTTCCCTTTTGCTTCCTGGAGGACGCACAGCACATTCTAGATTTCGTATTCCAATTCAAATCAATGAGGATTCCACCTGCAATATAAAGCAGAATTCTGCTCTTGCTGAGTTGATATCAAAAGCAAAGTTAATCATTTAGGACGAAGCCCCGATGGTACATAGATATTGTTTTGAGGCCTTAGACAAATCACTTAGAAATGTTCTTCGATTTTCTGGCACAGGATGTGTTGATAACCCATTTGGTGGTAAAGTTGAAGTTTTGGGAGGTGATTTTCGGCAAATATTACCCGTTATTCCTCATGGCAGCAGACAAGAAATAGTTCATGCAACAATAAATTCTTCCTATCTTTGGTCTCATTGTCATTTATTAACTTTGACAAAGAATATGCGTCTTAATTCTGGAAGCAACATTGAAAATTTGACAGAAATAAAGGACTTCTCTGAGTGGCTTCTTAAAGTAGGGGATGGTGTTCTTGGAGATGATGTTGATGGAGAATTTATTATAACAATTCCAGATGGTTTATTGATTAAACAATCAGAAGATCCGCTCTCCGATTTTATCGGATTCGTGTACCCTAATTTATTGGATAATATTTTAGATCCTACGTTCTTGAAAGAATGTGCTATATTGACCCCGAAATTGGCAGATGTTGCTATTTTAAATGAGCACCTAATGTCTTTGATCCCTGCAGAAGAAAGGACATACTTAAGTTCAGATAATGTGTTGAAGCAAGATGGGAACTCTTCACTCGAGGATGACAAATTCTCACCTGAGATCTTAAATAACTTCTCATGTTCAGGGCTTCCTAATCATAAATTAATTTTGAAGGTGAAAGTTCGGGTTATGCTATTGAGAAATATTGATCAGTCAAGAGGTTTATGCAATGGCACACGACTGCTTATCACAAGATTAAGCAATCATGTTGTTGAAGCAACTGTTCTTACAGGAAGCAATATAGGAGAAACCGTGTTAATCCCTAGAATGACGATGAGCCCATCAAGTCATACATTTCCTATAAATTTCCAACGAAGACAGTCGTGTCTTTTGCTATGACTATCAATAAAAGTCAAGGACAATCCCTTTCTCATGTTGAAATTTATCTCCCTAGGCCCGTTTTCACTCATGGGCAGTTATATGTGGCCCTCTCCAGAGTAAAGAGCAAACATGGATTGAAGATGTTGATACTCGATGATAATGGTTGTGTTACTAATAGTACATTTAACATAGTCTACAAGGAAGTATTTCAAAGATTAGTGTAATTGGTTTGGTTCTCTGTAGAAGGATATAACATTGTTGTTTGGCACAGGTAAAAATAGAAGGCAAAAAGGGACCACGAGGGTCCTTTTCTTTATTTTTATTGCCATTTTGTTCATGGTTTAGCCTCATCTTTTTTTGTGGATTGGTTTGCAGTAAATTGTTATAATCTTTGTTTAAATATCAGTTTTTTTTTTTTAATATCTTTGTTAGATTGAATGACATGTTTTTTTATTTGACATTTTTTTATGCATTATTTTTCACAGCATTCAAACTGGAACATTGATCCAAAGTGCATCGTGAAACCAGTTTTGTCAGATTATTCAAGTGTAGGTTGGACCATCTTTATTTTACCTTGATGTCAAGCACTATATTTCAATTTTTTCTTCTTCATATGATGCACTATTTGAATCTATTATCGACATCATTTAACATAACGTTACAAACGTTTTACTTATTCTATCTTTTATTTAATTGTCTAACAATTGCTCTCTTATGTACTTTTTTTTTTAACATCATGTCATGCAATTGTGGGTGATGTCTCATGAAGTTGTAATCAAAAATTATTTTTGAAAGTTTATGTCACCAACTATAATGACAATTTATTCGTAAGCGGTATTTCCAGATTCATAAGCTGTTATAGAGACAAACAATCCGATTTTTTTTTTACTCCGTGCATCACACGGGTAATCAACTAGTAAATCAAATGCCGAAATGCTAAATATGAAGGTTCGAGGAAACAATGTTGGCATAATTTGAAGTGCCAGTGTCATATTTTTTATTTTATTATTTTAGCGGTGATAATTTTACAATTACGAGGATTTATTAATAACATTTTTTTCAAATATATTCATATTTTTTAATTATAAACTATTTTACGGTGACAATCTTATAATTATAAAAGTTCATTACTAGTACTTTTTAAATAAATATAACTTCTGTATAATTCTAAATCCAACCATATTCAAACAAGTTACATTTTTCTTCTACTTTCAAAATTTATATTCAAAACAGTTTTTAAAAACAAAAGAATATTAAAAATACCCAAAGTAACATATAACCTCTTCACCGTGGCTCATTTATATAAAAAAATTTATACAGCTGATGGCGATGCCTGTTCAGTAAGAAGCTTCAAAAACAACCAAACATTAAAGTTGGAAGCAGAAGGGTCATAAAGGCTTAACTTAAAAGTTGGTACTACTTTTATAAGTTTGAGTGACTTGCTTGAACTTGTACCCGATGCCATGAAGTGTTTAATATCCCTCTGAGGTTCCAAATGTCTTCAATCTTTTCAGGTTGAACATTTGCAGCTGAATCTACCTGCAAATTAGCCAAAGGTATTAATTACTTAACAGATGTTACAAAAAGTGTGATTTCAGCACAGTAGCAATGAAGGTATGCGATGGAGAAGATGAATTTGAAGTGAGGCAGAGGCCTCTATATATAGGAGGGGGAGATTCCCTCCTAGCATGTAGAGTGTGATGCCATAACTGTTTTAAGCCCTGTGGGCCCCACTACAGTGTTTGAGGATGCGTGAACTCTAATGTGTAAAGGTCATGCGTGCGTGGAAAATGTGAGGAGACACGTGTACAAGGAAGTCAAATGCTCCATGTGCTAACTGGTGGTGACCTTGCCGGACAGCCATTTGGACCGGCTGGGCAAGGACGGTCCAGAACAAGTTCCGTAACATGTCAATTTCTTCTCGTCAATTATGTAATCTATAAGGAAGCTCTTGATATGACAAAGCTTGGAGATATTATTAAAAAGGCACAGAAGGGTCAAGGCAACCAAAGGATTCTATTGCTTATGCATTATGCTCCACACCCATCGAAAAGTGGACAACATTTCATTCCATTATGTAAAGAACTAATTCAACCCAAGAGCTTTACCTCTTGGATAAGGCTATATTAATGGTTTTATATATCTCTAACCCGCCCCTTCACATGAGAGCCCGTTGGGTTTGAAGGGTGGATGATGTATCAAGCCTAGCCTACCTGTGCTAAGAAACTTCACACGACTTAATTAATTATTAATTAAATGGGGGCGGTGAGGCTCGAACTCGTGACACCGAGCTCTGATACCATGTAAAGAACCAATTTAACCCAAAAGCTTAAACTCTTGGATGAGGCTAAATTAATGGTTTTATATATCTCTAACACATTCATTGGACAACATTTCATTCCATTATAAAGCAGGTAATACCGAATAGATAAACACTTTTAACCAGTTCATAATTTGAATGACCCATATGAACATATCCTATCCTCCCGTTCTTATATGATATGTGATGTGACATACCGCTTTTGCAATAATCTCAGTGCTGTGAAGAATATCAGCTGTGACCTCAAATAGCACCCATGCCCATTTATCACTGTTGGCATCATCTGGTATATAGGGAATGCCACTTTTCTGAAATCTTGAGGCTTCCATCCAAGTTTTGCCTCCATCAACAGACACATCTACTCTCTCAATGCCTCTACCACCACCTGATGCTGCATATCCACTAATTTTTACCTGCATGAGATTTGCAAGAATTAGGATTTCAGTTAATTACCAAACGAACTGAACATGTAAGGGTAGTCTTGCTTGCTCCATATTGGAAAACAAAGGCATTATGTTTACTGTCAAACATAGAGCGGAGAAAAAGAAAGTGAAAAGCATCAAATGGTAAGAACATATGCCAAATTTCAAGTGGGGTGGATATGTTTTTATTGCAAGTTTTCTGCAAAGAGAGGACGTCTTTTCATTTTCAGGAAACTTAAATTAAAAATATTTTTGGAATTTACTTTTGAGGAGAACAAAAATAATTATCTAAGTTCTCAATATATTTGGAAACATCAATATATTTTAAAGCAAATGCCACATATAGTGATAATTGAATACTTGAAAAGCTTGGTCAGAGTTCCCAACGTGCAAGCTATATAAATAAGATCAAGATAAGAACAAAAAATGATAATTTACATGTGTGTGCATTCCATAGTGAATAATAGAAAAACAATCATGTAATTCACCAAAAGAAAAATAAAAAAAAAGGCACCCCCACACACACATTCATGCTTGAAAAGCCCATTATACACATGATCACATAAACTAACCTTCCCAGGCTTTATTGTGCTCACATCTTCTAGAGAGCATATAACACACTGCCACAAAGAAATAATTAGTTACAGAAGGTTTGGTTGAAAAAAAAAAAAAAAACAAATTTGTTCTGTTCGGTTCATTGGGGTCTGATTATTCAGGTTGTACCAAATTAAATGTACATAACTTGCTTTAAAAATACTAATTAATTGATTTTTCTTTACTCAAAATTACGTAAACAGAAAGAGTATACTAATCAGAATACCTGAACAGGGAAATCCATTTGGGGCCTCCTGCTTGACCAATTGATATTATCCCAATTCACTGATGGCGGAAACATTTTGTAGTCCTTTTGCATGAAGAAACCCTGATACATGATAATGTGAAGTTCTAGGGCATTCTGGAAAGGAAAATTTTGGTATTTTAAAATTTTTCTACATGATATATCAGACCTGGCATTCTTCTGCAATGATATTGATAGCCTCCAACCATTTAACAGACCGGGCTCCAATGACACCAGGAACAACCACACGTAATGGGTACCCATGATCCCTGTTAAGAGTCTAAAGAAAGGCAAGGAGATCTTAAACTAAGCCAAGAGCACTAAAGTGACTAAACTAATATATCTTCATAGTATATATCACCAAATGAAGCGCAAGAAAAAAAAAAAAAGCTCTCAATACGCAGAAAGTATAGTTGATAGTTTTTCACAAAGGTTAAAAGTTTTCATGGTTGGATGACAAAGCTATGATCATCAGTTTCCCATCTTTAATTTTGAGTAGACTATTGGATAGGTCATCTTATTTAACTGTTGAAATTATAGGGTATTGGTGAAAATGGACAAAATGAGAAAAAGGAGGCATTCAATAATATTCTGAATAAAATGATATTTGATTAATATGAGATATATAATAATCCAAAGTACTAACACCCATTATGAAAATCTAGTATTGTAGTACAATTGGTACAGGCTTTGAAGTTAATATACTAGTTATTGACCTAATTATCTGAATAATTAGGTGTTAGCGCTTTGTATTATAATACATCTCATATCAATCTAATATCATATTATTCAGAATATTAATGAGAGCCTTCTTTCTCTCTTTTCCTCCTTTTCCACCTAAACCCTATACTTTCAACACAGTATCAAAGCTTAGTAACAAGTTTAGTGAGGGTTAGAATATAAAAATCATTATTACATTAGGAGTCTTGTTAGGTTAGTGAAGTAGTCTTATTGTGTTGGGCTCATGGTAGCAGTCCTACACTAATTTCTTGACCTAACTATTAGTTTGTATTATAATACATCTCATTCTAATATCATATTGTTCATTATACTATTGAGGGCCTCCATTCTCTCTTTTCTTCCAGTTTCTAATTCATAATCCAGTTACCTGAACTTTCCGGTATTCAAGCTCTTTTGGAAGGTAATGGCTCTAGTATAGTGAAGAGTTTTGTCTGGTTTGTGATGTTTAATAGTATTAATAAAATATCTGTTGGAGACTAATAGCCTATTTTTCCTGATATTTATGTGTTTCCAGAGTTCAAAGAAGCCATCTTTTTAGGTCGCTTAGCAGATTTGAGATTACCTTTTTTCATTTTTGACAAGCAATGGTTTTGTCCAGCGTCCTTGGATAAACTTCTGTCTACTCGTTTTAGGACCCTAAATTTTAAATAACAAGTGTCTTCACTCTCATCTTTTGTGGGAAAGAGTTGTCTTCTTGGCATACATGCGGACATCTGCGCATAGTTTATTTCAAGGGCTGTTCTCTTATGGATTTACAAAGGGATAGGACATGGAAAGTGACACAGCCCTGGATTGGAATAGCTCAACTCTCAATGAAAGAAAGGAAAACAGAGGATTTGGGGACAGATTCCCAAAGATTTTATTAATTATGACAAAAACAGAAGCAAGAGCTCTTTCAAGGAGCATTCTCCTTGTTGAGACTAATCTCCCTCTTCTCTACACCAAAAGCTGCCAACTGAGAGGTGAACCCTCTTATTTAATTACCTAAAGATAACAAATTAATGAGAAATTAGCTAACTAGCAAAAGGATAAACCTAAGCTATTCAATTCTAGATAAACAATATTTAATAGAAAGATAAACATAAAACATAAGCTACTCTAAATAACAACATTCTATCTTCCCAACTAATTCCCTGTTTCTTGTCCTTTTTGTTGTAGACTATGAGAGGTTGAGGGCCCACTAAATCATTGGCTGTGTCAATACCTCCAGGGGGAATAACAACCTTGTTCCCGAGTTGAAGTCAGGAAATTGGTGCCATATGATCAGAATATCTTCCCAAGAGGCTTCTTTTGGGGGGTGATTGGACCATGGAATGAGGACTTGTTTGGAGGGATGTCCTTGGTGTAGCACAGTTTTGGTAACAAGTACTTAAAAAGGAGAAAATAGTGGAGTTGTTTCGTGGTGATCCTCCAGTAGTTTGTCTTTCAAGGGATGGTTTCCTATAGCCTTTTTGAGTTGGGATTCGTGAAAGACAAGATGATCCGAGAGGAAGGTGGGAGCTCAAGTTGGAAAGCCACTGTTTCAATTTGCTTAGTAACTAAGAAGGGGCCATAGTACCTTGCGGCCAACTTAGGATGGAGATGACCTTGAGTGGATGCTTGCTGATGAGGTCTAGTTTAAAATAAACCAAGTCTACTATCTGAATCATGGAGGGCGACCTGCATAAATTAGCCTTGTAGGTCATGTGATTTTGAGCCTGAGTTAGGTGAAATTTGAGTTGGTGTAGCCTTGTCCCTATCCATTAGATCTCTTGCTGCTGCCTCTATAGCAATCTCCGCTGGAATGAATCTCAGAATTGAAGGAGGTGGTCTGCCATAAACTATTTTGAATGGAGTGCGTTGGGCTAATTTGTGAAAGCTGGTATTATACCAATATTTAGCCCAGGCAAGGAAATCCCTCCAAGTTTAAATCGCAGGTAAGTCCCTGAAATTCTATTCATCATCTCCGTTTGTCCATCGGTTTGGGGGTGGTAAGCAATGCTAAACTTGAGTGAGGTCCCCTGCAACTGAAGTATTTCCTTCCAAAATACGCTCATGAAGGTAGGGTTTCTGTCACTAACAATGGAAGTTTGGACTACATGCAACTAGACCATTTCTTTGATTAAGGCTTCAACAATGGACTTAGCTGAATGGGGGTCTTTAATTAAAATGAAGTGAGCATATTTACTAAGCCTATCCACTACTACAAAAATGGTGTTGAAACCCCTTGACTTTGGCAGGCCTGTGATGAAATCCATGCTAATGTCTTCCCATACAGCTTGGGGACTCGTAAGTGGCTATAGCAACCCCACAGGACTAGAAGCTTGGTACTTACAGCTTTGACATAGAGAACTTTCAGCAACATATTTTGTTATGGTATCTTTTATTCTAGACTAGAACAATGACTGAGCAATGCGCCTATAGATTCTAAACACTCCAACATGGCCTCTAGTGGGAGTGGTGTGAAATTCTTGGAGAAGTTTAGGAATCCAAATGGATTGAGCTGAAAGCACCAAACGGCCTTTGTAGTGTAACTTCCCAATAATGAGTTGGGTGTAAAAAGTAGGGGTATTAGGATCATTTTGAAGGTCATCAATTATCTTGGCTAAGGTCTCATCCTTTTTAACCTCCTTGTCCAGCAACAGCACATTTGACCATATGGGTTTAGAAATGGTGTGAAGATCCTTGTCCTCCTCTCTCCTTGACAAGGCATCTGCCAACATGATGCTTGCCCCCACTTTGTATACAATGTCAAATTCATATCCCATTAATTTGCCGAGCCAATTTTGTTGGTTTTGAGTTGTGATTCTTTGTTCCATCAAAAAATTTAGAATTTTCTGGTTTGTGTACACAGTTCATTTCCTCCCCAACAGGTATGGCATCCAATGTTGAATAGCTAAGACAAGGGCAATTAGTTCTTTCTCATAAACTGACTTATTTAGGGATGATGGACCCAATGCCTTGCTGAAAAAGGCTATTAGGTGTTTCTCTAGGGAAAATACATCTCCAATTCCCTTTCTTGATGCATCACATTCAATAACAAAAGCCTTAGAGAAATCTGGTAATGAGAGGACAGGGTTGTTTTGTCATAGTAGTTTTGAGGGCTTCAAAGGATTGATTAGCTTCTAAAGTCTAAGAAAAATTACCCATCTTAAGGAGGTTAGTCAAGGGCTTTGCAATCTTCTCGCAGTTCCTTTTAAAATGTCTATAATAACTGATTAAGCCCAAAAAACCTCTCAAACTTTTGATAGACTTGGGTTTAGGCCACTATAACATGCATTCCACCTTCTTAGGATCCATGGATACTCCACTCTTAGTTATGATGTGCCCCAGATAGTCAATAAAGGTCTATCCAAAACAACATTTTTTGATGTTATGATAAAACTGGTGTTGTTCAAGGATAGATAAAACCTTTGTAAGGTGATATAAGTGATCTTTCCAATTTTGGCTATAGATGATACATTGAAAATTATCACAGTCCATTGAAGGAAGGGTTGTAGTATGGAATTCATGGTACATTGAAAAGTGGCAGGAGCATTGGCAAGCCCATAGGGCATCACAATAAACTCAAAGTGACCTTAATGCATCCTAAAAGCTATTTTCGGGATATCTGGTTCATACATCCTTATCTGATCATACTCGATCTTGAGATCAATTTTTGAAAAATAGGTGGCCCTATGTAATTAATTCAACAGTTTTTCAATAATCGGTATTGGAAGATTATTTGGCATCGTGGCTTTATTTAGTGTCCTGTAATCCATATAATATCTCCAACTTCCATCTTTTTTCTTCATTAAGGTTACTAGACTAGAATAAGGGCTGTTGCTCGGTCTAATTAGTCCAGAAGAAAGCATCTCATCTACCAATTTTTCCATTTCATTCTTTTCGGCATGCGAGTATCTTTAAGGTCTGACATTTATAGGGTTGGTGCCTTCCTTGATATTGGAAAATTATTTGGTATGGTGGCTCTATTTAGTTGTCTGTAATCCACATAATATCACCAACTTTCATCTTTTTCCTTCATTAAGATTACAAGACTGGAATAGGGGTTGTTGCTCGGTCTAATTAGTCCAGAAGAAAGTATCTCATGAGCCAATTTTTCCATTTCATTATTTTCAGCATATGAGCAGCTCAAAAACATAGGAGAACCAATAGAGAAGGTTTTGCAACTGCTCATTCTAAGCAGTACTAAGCCCCGAAATATTCCCCATTGGTTGATTACAATATTTTGACTATAGAAAAGCATATACCCATATCAGTGCTGCAAAATCCGAATCTGTGAGTTTCATAATTACTTTGGGAGAGATTAAAGATTGAGATAAGTTGGGATCTCCTTGAATCATAATTTTTTTATCTTCCAGCTCAAATGACATACTCAAAGTCCTCCAATTAACTTTCACTACTCTTAGAGTCTCCAACTAGGCCACCCCCAAAATTACATCAATTCCCCCTAGTTCGAAAATGAAAAAAATCTCCCTACATTTGATAGTTCCCCATCGTAATTGTTACTCCCGTACAACACCCCTTTGAATCTTTCCTCTACCCATCACCTAATCGAACTCCAAAGGAAGAAGTGGGTGTCAGCATTAACTATAGTTCAGAGACTATCCTTTGATTGATAAAGTTGTGACTTGCCCCATTGTCAATCAAAATCAAGACGGACTTTCCTTTAATTTCCCCTATCAACTACATGGTTTTGGGTGATGTGAGCCTATTTGCGGAAAACTGAGACAAATCCAACATTTGCAATTCGCCTTCTCCCTTTTCTACAATCCAAGCCTCCAACACCTCATTTTCATTGTGTGTATTCAGACCCTTCTTCTAGGCGTTCATCTTCTCCCAATGGAAACAACGATGTCCAAGAGCGAACCCACCCAGCAATGGAAGCATCAACCCTCTTATCATCGATGGATGAACTCATCATAAGGGAGTTGTCGTGCCTCCCATCATTTTCCTCCTGCCAAGCTGCCTGCTGAGTTTTTGTTTACTAATAGGGATTGGGTTCTTGAGAATTGAGTACAGTTACTTCCTCCATATGAAGCTTTAGTCCCTTAATAGGGCCAAGGCCCATTCGTCCTATTTCCTCCTCCTTGATTATTGTTCTGGCTGGGCATAGGAAGACCCATTCTAACTGAACCTGAAGTTGTTCCCCAAAGTTACGCCCCACTTCCCTTTAAGCTTCCCTCATTCCCCATAAATGGAGCACCTGATTTAGTCTCTATATCTTGAGCCAGCTCTATTGCTCGAGCAATGTCTGTAGGGCCATGCGTGCGAACTGATAATCAAATTTCGGGTTGTAATCCTCCCAGAAAGAATCCCAGCAACAGATCCTCATCCTCAATTTCTACTTGGGACACTAGACCCTCAAATTCTAGAACAAACTCTAGCGCAGTCCCTTGTTGGTGCAAAATCGAGAGCCTCTCATACAAGCTCCCTCGCGAACGATCCCCAAATCTTGGGATTAGTTCCTTCTTGAATTTGCTCCCTCTAAATTTGATTTGTGTTTCTTCAAGAATCTAAAGCAATGAATAGTATCTCCATCCATGCTTGTGAAGGCCAACTTTTCCTTCTCTATTGCCTGTATTTCTTGCATCTCAAAAAACCGTTGTGCGAGGGTAATCCACCCGTAAAGGGTCTGTCCCATCAAACATTGGCATCTCTACCTTCTTGGTCCATAATCGTTCCTCCAGTGCATGTCCCTCCGTTCGTGATATCCACTTCAGGATTCACATCCTAACCATTCATGTTGACCTCTGATTTTGCATGTGATTATTCGTCATCTGCCTTCTTGCCCATGCATGCCTTCAATAAGATAGTTAATTCCTCAATTCCATCTTTATTAGTGTTGGTCTCCCTTCTAAGCAACTCAATGGATTTTTCCAGAGCTTCAACCCATCCATCAATGTACGTCATTCCGATTTTATTCGGCAGGTCGCACCAAATTTAGATAGCCCGGGATTGGAATAGCTCAACTCTCAATGAAAGATAGGAAAACAGGGGATATAGGGGAAAGATTCCTGAAGATTTTATTAATTATGAACGAAAATTAGAAACAAGAGGATCAACCTCTTACAAGGAGCATTCTCCTTCTTTAGACTAATCTCCCTCTTGTCTACTCTAAAAGTTGCCTACTGAGAGGTGAACCCTCTTCTTTAATTACCTAAAAATAACAACTTAACAAGAAATTAGACAACTACCAAAAGGATAAACCTACCTAACAGAAAGATAACCATAAGCTATTCAGTTCTGGATAAATATTTGTAACAGAAAGATAAACATAATATAAGCTACTCTGAGTAACAACATTCTATCTTCCTCAACTAACTCCCTGTTTCTTCTCCTTTCTGATGTAGACTTTGAGAGGTTGAAGGCCCACTAAATCTTTGGCCGTATCAGAAAGCAATTTTGAGCTTATGCTTTTATTTCACCTCTCTCCGTTATTGCACCATTCTAGTTTCTATTGGTAAAATTTTCTAAACATAGTTTTTTTTATAAGAAATTGATCCAACAGAAAATGCCTTCAAACATTTTGAATATAATACTGAATTCTAAAACCACTTCTAAGGATGCTAATTTGGAAGTTATAGCTGCTTGCTACCGAAAGAAAGAAAAAAAGTATCAATTATATTATCTAGTAGGCTTATTACTTCAGTCATAAAACTTCGGGAGCAAATTTTCTGATATATCATTTCATAGATATATTGTGTATGAGGATTGAGGGTACATTACGAAAAATTAAGTTCCAACAAAGGGAAAAGTGTTTACAGTGACCATAAAAAGAACAAAAAGAAAAAGAAGGGAACCACTCACGTAATAAACATGCACTATATATGTTCTATATCTTTTTTCCCAATTAAATAAGGGAAAGGATATTGTAACAACCAACTAGTGTTACTACCAATGTTACTACCAATCAATTTCACCGTTAGATGGAATATGTTGATCCAACGGTTATATTTATTTCATCTTTGTATGGTTATGATTTCCCATATTTAATACTTTATATTTATTTTTACCTCTGTATGGTTATGATTTCCCATATTTAATGCTTTCACATTATATATGGAGAATCATAACCATACAAAGATAAAAATTAATATAACCGTTGGATCAACATAATCGATCTAACGGCGAAATTGATTAGTAGTAACTTTGGTAGTAACACTAATTGATTGTTACATTATCCTAACCCATTAAATAATGATATCTGCAGCTCCTCTGGTGAATAATATGAGAAAATAGCAGCGTGGCATGAATGGTAAGAGTATAATTTTTAATATTGGTCTCTTTTAGAAAGTAATGAAAATCAAGGTAAAAGAACCTTGAAAATCTTAGAGCTGCAAAAAGATAGTAAACCATAAGAAGTCAAATTCACTTACTTCTCCATTCATTTCATAACAAAGTAGAACATCTGCTTCAGGATTAGTGGCCTGACTGAGTGGTATCGATGCCTTGTATGGGCCTCCATTTTCCTCCTATAATAATTTAATATATTAAAAGGAATCACAGAATACTTTTGACAAATGCTATAATTAATCAGAAAGAATCCAAGATCTCCGGAGTAAACATACAAGCCATAGTCATTACCTTACACTTATCAACGCTTACAAACTCAACATGTTTTCCACCAAATTGAGTAGCACTTGTCAACTTTGGAATTCCAACAAGTTCAAGAACATCAGTCAATTTGGCACCACCCCAAACAGCTGAGAGTAAAAAAATATAATGGAACAATGATTAGAATCTACTACCTATTACATTAATAATCTCAGTTACTAGCTAAGCACTCAATGGGCACTCAAGTTCCTTTGGGGACTACTTGATCCTGAGATAAAATCCTAACTAGGTCGCTTTGCTTGCACTTTGGACTAACCTCCCCCTTTTTATACCAGGTCTTAGACTTCCTCCGTAACCCCCACCTCCCGAACCACAAAAAAAAAAAAAAAACTTCCACACAGACTTGAGGTGAAACACAAATAGCTGAAGCTCTATTGATAATCCTTGAGCACTTTCAATTTTCATCTCATTATCCCAAAAAAAATTGACACAATACTAACCATTTCCAATTGCAGAAACACCCCAGCCAACCCCCTTCACTGTTTTGGTCTTGCTCATAGCAGTCCTTCGATTACCTGCACACTGATACAATCCATTTGCACAATAAGTACCACCCCATCATCAACTTACAAACCAAAAAACCCCCGGTTCTACCTCAATCCAAGTTTATCAAAAGAACACATACCTGCAATGTGGCAGTGACATTATACTTAGGCAGCATCCTATCACCAAACAACTAATGTCAGTTCCTTGTACAACAAGAAAAATACTAAACAACAGCCAGAATTCTTTTGTCAGAACAAGTTGGCATTTAAAGGGCTAATCCCGGTGCAAAAGGCTCCCTGACTTGTGAGGGTAGGAGTGAGGGTCGACAGTAGGCAGTCTGATTCTTGCATTTTTTTGCAAAGAGACTGTTTTTCATATTCAAACCCGTGACCTTTCAATTACAAGGAGCAACCTTACCATTGCTTCAAGGCTTGCCCTCAATAAGTTGGCATTATTATTACCAAAAATGGGCAACCTAGTACTATATAGATTCCTCTCTGTACAGGGTCCAGAAATGGAACAAACTCATTATGTGGGTCTATAATAGGCAATCTTACCGCGCATTTGCAAGAGACTGATTACATGACTCGAAATCGTCACCTTTTTGGGTCACATGATGATGACAACACTAACCCTTAACACATTATCATTAACTCTTAGGATAAATAAGTGGTCACTATATTACTTTGACTCATTTAACATCCACCATTAAATCTCGGCAAATCCTAACTGAATTCTGTTATTTTTATTTTTTATTTTTTTTGGGTGTGTAACATTTCTTGTTTGACAAGTCTACAAGAGTTAAGATTCCCAGTTACCAATATCCAAACAAGGACTAACCTGATATCTTTCATGAAAAGCTGTTTGGGATTTTCCACCAAACCAGAAATTAATACGCAATATCTGCTCCTCAAACCAAACACGTCACAACAAAACAAATTAAACTCTCTCTTTTTTTTTTAAATTTGGTTATTTTCCAGTGAAAAAAATGAAGAGAAAGAAGGAAGAACCTGTCTATGTCCTCAGCGATGGGTATTGGGCCATGATTTCTCTTGTAAAAGAAATCCGAAGGAGTAACATACGACGCAATCAAAGCAGAACGAGGTGGCTCCGCATTGAAGGGTTCCTGAGAAAAACACAAAAAAAAAAAAAAAAAAAAACAGAGATTTTAATTTCAGAAAATTTGTTAAGGTTGTTAGTTTGTTTGTTTAAGGTTTAAGGGTTAGTTTGTTTTTGCCTTGGCGTTAATTTGAAGAGAAGGGTGACGAGGAGGCTCTTTGGAATAATCTGAAGGTGCTGTGAGTCCTGCCATTTTTTTTTTCTCTGGTTCTTCAAGGAAAAGGGTTCTTTTTGAATTTTGATGGTGAAAACTGAAAAAAAAAAATGAGAAGCTATGAACGAAGGAGAATGAAAGCACTGCAATTTGAAGATGATACCGACGTTTCTAAATCCTTCATTAATTTTGAGAGTACAGTAAAAAGCTATCTAGCATCGATACCGACACGTGACACGATACGATACGACACTCCGACACGTTAATTCTAAAAAATATTAGATTTCGACACGTTAGGACACGTTTTGATATTAAATAATATTTTTAATTTATGTAGTGTATATTATATTTAATATTCAATAATTTAACAAAAAAATGAATCTAAACCTATAATATTCATAAATTTTGCAAAGAAACATAAGATATCACAAATATTTATATTAAACTCAATAAAATAATAATCGTAATCCAACGAATCTATTAGTTAGAACTAAAACGCAACGCAACATAATCTTTAAACCTTTTTTTGAATTTCTATAACACGTGTTGGAGTGTCGGAGTGTCCGAGAGTGTCGGGAAGTGTCGGACATGACACGTCAGGGTTTTTGAAGTGTCGGTGCTTCATAGATAAAAAGGATAGAAGCAGTAGTTGTTGAGAATTAAGAGGAGAAATTTTTGCGTTTCTGTTAGTGGGTTTCATGTGACATTATAAAAGAAATAAATAAAATAAAATTTGTTATTATACTTTGTGTATTATTTTATGGGAAAAGTATTTATCATTTTAAATGACACAACTTATATCCTTTCACTCCTCACAAAGAGGTGTGACCCACATCTTTACTCTCTTTTTTTGTCAATTCTCTCTCCTATTTTATTTATTTCTTTCTCTCTCTTAAAATGACACAACTTTACGTCCTTTAAAATTATACACACTTTCCCTTATTTCATACATGATAGAATGATGATAAATTACGAAGATTATCCTCTTTTTCTACTTGGTACTATCAACTACGTATACTTCGCTTACGAAAGCATCAATGTTTGTATAATTTGAAAGGGAAAAATTCGAAAACTCTAATGTGATAGTGCTTTGAATTATTTACATCTTTTTTAATCACTTAATTCTTTGTAATTTTCTTCATTCATATACTCTTAACATTGTTAAAAAATTAATTAAGTATATCTATTCAAAATATATTGGAATAGACCAAGGACAAAAAAGAAAAAAGAAAACTAAATATATTAAAAACTCATAAATGTGATTTCTTTTTATTTTATTTCTTTTTTATCGTAATTTTTTCTTCTAGTTTTTTGTCTTCGGTATTTTTTTTATTTGGACTATTTTTATTTTTTTTAACTTTAATCTTTTTTGTTGCTATTGTGATTTTTAATATATTTGATCTTAGTTTTTATTTTATATTTTTTTTGGATAAACCACAAGTATACCAGCTCAGTTCTCATGCATCAATTGAGCTACTATCATTTGGTTTCTTCTATCTTGTTATATACAATTATTTTCTTTTTTTATTTTGACACATTTGATTTTTTTTTTCCACTATTTTTTTTCTTTTAGTCTTTTATCAAGTGTTCTTAGTTTTTATAACATTTATTTTATTTCTTTCTTCTAAGAAGGGTAGATAAGAATATTTAATTAATTTTCTAATAATGTAAAAACTAAAGGGGTGTGAAGGGAGAAAATCAAGGTGGATTAAAAAAAAATACAGGAGTACTATACGTGATTTAAAGTAATACCACATGATTTTATTTTTTTTGAACTTTTCCCTAAATAAAACATAATATGGTTATTTAAGAAAATAACAATCATCCAAAACAAAATCAACGGTGAAGTTTAAAAAAATTGCTGCCTCTATCACATAAAATAATATAACTCCATGGTTTAGTGATCTTTCTGCAAAAAATAATGAGTTGCATTTTGAGAGTCATTATTCTTTAAAAAAAAGTGAAGAGACTCAAATTTAAAATTGGATTGTTGGATCCGTTAGGACTTAAACATTAATTGATATAAAAAAATGTAATGTTATTTTTCATAATCCCAAGTCCCAACACAACGTTAATTTTAAAATATACAAATTTTCTTAATTATTTTTTAGAAATATGTTTTTTTAAAGAGAAATCTATCTCTGTTATCATTGCAAAAAAAATAAAAATAATCATCTTCCGCAACTAATTTTCACTATGTACTCCCGAGTAAATAGTGAAAATATTAAAATTACAAAAAAAACTCTCTCTTCTTAGAAGTAGGGCTGGCAATATGGGCCAGCCCGTCCCGACCCGCCCCGCCCCGCCACTGGCCCGCCCAAAATGGGTTGGCCCGCCCCGGCTCGTTTTGATAAAATGGGTTGAATTGAGCAATCTGTCCCGTTTTATGAGTGGGTTGGCGGACTACGGGCCAGCCCGTCTAAAATAAAAAAAATGTATAAAAAAATAGAAAAAATTAAATTCTGCATAAAAACACATAAAAAAATCTGCATAAAAGCATAAAAAGATCTGCATAAAATCCTAATATGCTTATGAAACAAAGAAGATCAGTGTTTAAAAATCTACATATAAATATGCATCTTTCAATCCAAAAATAATAATAAAAAATAAAATCATATCAAGGTAAAACAGAGTAACAAAACAAGTAATAAAGTGTTGTATGAGCAATCCACAACAATTTGAAAAAGCCACTTGCATGCAGAGAAATCTAAGGCACGGAACTACATAACAATTGGGTAACTTAACAAAAAAGGGGCCTTGGCGGGCCGAGCCCGGCGGGCTGGCGGGTTTGGTGGGCTGGTGGGTTGAAAAACTCAACCCAACCCGTCCTGTTTGGTGGGCGGGGCGGGCCAGCCCGGCGGGCTCAGCCCTACTTAGAAGTTGTCTGGCGACATAATGAGAAAAAAAAAGATTTTCACGAGTATATACTAAAAATCAGTTGCAGAAAATAATTTTTTTTGTGGAAAATTTGAATCCTTTTTTAAAATACTTGATATTTTTTTACTCAAATTCCAAAATAAATTTTTTTGAGTTATATAAAATAATTTATCACCTAAAATAGAAATTTATATTATTGCTAGATTTTTTTTACCGTATTTATATTATTCATTTTTTGCGGTAAGCATAATTATATTGTTCAACCAATAAAATAGAGTATAGATTTTTTTATGACATGACATACTGTAACTTACTTTTTAAAACTAGAGTGACTAATTTGACATATAAAAGCAAAAAAATTTTTCCAAGAAATAAATTAAAATAACTAAAAAATAAAGATTTCTCAAAATAATCTAAATCGCACATGGAGTAGGTACATATTTGAGTATTATCAAGTGACACAAGTTAAATTAGCCATAATTATGGTTCAACCAGGTCTAACTTTCGTTCAAAAGCCATTGTGCATGCTGACTTGTCACACATGAGATGGGATCGTGACTAGTCACGCATGATTTTGAACCGTAGTACAAGAATAATGACGTTGAACCGTACCAAGGATTCTGGCGAGCACTTAAGGTAGCACTAGCATTATGACTACACGGATATTTGAAGGCCTTAAATTTGTATAAGCGCACAGGAAAACTTCTCAGGAAGTGTGTGAGTGAGGAAAAAGCACATTGAGAAGTCTCATGTTAGTATGTGGGGATAATCATTTATTCTTGAAGTGGCCGGACGTTATAAGTGGTATCAGAGCATGGCCTCTTCCGGTATGGTGTAGTTCGAGGACGAATTAGGCAGAAGATGGTGGGCATGTAACATCTTATGCGCTGACGAGGGCAGGGAGTGATCGCCGGTGTGAAAGGGCATGGACAATGAGCGGCTCCTAGCAGGCTTCCAGCGACGGGGTACATGAATGAATCGAATCAACACCCGAAAGAGAGGGATTCCAGAGACTGTTCTGGTATGGGACGGTACATTTGGGAATAACTTATAAGAATTAATTGGTACTATCAATACTAACAAGATGCATCTACTTTTCGGAAGCCCGGAACGGAAGAACTTCACAGTTAAGCGTGCTTGACTTAGAGCAATTATGGGATGGGTGACCTCCTTGAAAATTTTCCCTGGAAGTGTGCGAGTGATGACAAAGTATGCTGAAAAGTCTCGTGTTAGTGTGTGGGGATAGTCATTGATGCTTACAAGTGACCAAGCGTTACACTAGTCCTCATGTTGCAGAGCGAATTGATGTCATCCCTAAGGAAAAGTGGACACGTGCATATGATGTTGAACGACGCAGATATGGGCGTATGACAACTAACTTGGCAGAATCTATAAACAGGGTGTTAAAAGGGGCAAGAAATATGCCAATAACTGCTCTAGTTAAGCACACATACAATAGATTGGTTCATTATTTTGTTACAAGGGGACAAGCAGCTGCTTCACAACTTGAATGTGCACATCGTCATTGCAAAAATGTTGTTGAACTGCTCAAGCACAACGAACATCTAGCTACAGGCCACCAAAATCTGTAATGAGATGGATGAAGTTGAGACCTATGTAGCACCAATACTGACACGTGACACAATACGACACGACACTCCAACACATTAATTCTAAAAAATATTAGATTTCGACACGTTATGACACATTTTGATATTAAATAATATTTTTAATTTATGTGGTATATATTATATTTAATATTCAATAATTTAATAAAAAATGAATCTAAACTTACAATATTCATAAATTTTGCAAAAAAACATAAGATATCCCAAATATTTATATTAAACTCAATAAAATAGTAATCGTAATCCAACGAATCTAGTAATTGGAACTAAAAATTCAACGCAATGTAACCTTTAAACCTTTTTTTTTAATTTCTATAACGTGTGTTGGAGTGTCGGAGTGTCCGAGAGTGTCGGGAAGTGTCGGAGATGACACGTCGAGGTTTTTGAAGTGTTGGTGCTTCATAGGTTGAGACAAGTCAAAGCCGTATTAGGTGTGGTATTTGCAAGCAGCATGGCCATAATCGCAGAGTGTGTCCTAATCGCGAAGGAAACGATTGAATTGTTGTGCTCAAAACTACCTGATTTGTACGATCCTGTTTTTTAATTCGAGGGTGCAATCTGTTAATTTGGTATTGTAAGATAAAGTTAAGAAAACGCTTTGTTTGATACTGTTATTATCTTTAGTCTGCTATTTTTGAATGCTACGTTGTTATCGTTATCAATCACCAAAACATACACGTTCGCAACGAATACATATTGCGTAAGATAAATGAAAGTCTACAAAATAAATATAGTCCACAGGATAGTCCACAAGTCCATAAAATATATACAGTCAATTACAAAACAAATACATAACATCAAAAAATACGAAAAGACTACGACCATGGTGGCCATGACCGATGACGTGCATCACGATCGGGCAATATACGTTTGTCCCATGCATCATTAACACCCTATGTCGCATAAGGTGGTGCTGGAGCGGGAGTCTGATAATCATCCATCGTTGCCTGCATGAAATCATCTACTGTTGTACGTGGCCGCATGGATGATGAGGTCCCAATGTGAGGTGAAGGTGGATTGTCAGATGTACTGGGCTGCATGTGGGATGATGTCGCAGCGCTGGTCTGACATGGTGTGTCATTAGTCTCCTGACTATCAAGGCTATATGGGTCAAGGCCCAACTCCGTGCAAAATGCATGAACATGCTCCTGAGTCCACTGCGACATGCCAGGACTAAGACCCTCACCCTGCATGTACGACATGTCCCCGCTGCCATGGCCATCGGACTGGCCTCGAACATTGGCTCGTGTGAATCCATGTACAGATGTTGGGACTCTAGCTGGCTAGGTCCACTTGGCTGCTGAGATGGCTGATGATACATGGGTTGTGATCTATATGTAGTACCAATCACCGGAGGTCTGAACCATCTATGAGTCTCAATGCATTGTATGGGTCCAATAGTGGGAATTGGGATGTGTGGTACTCATTCCCGACGATAACCTAACCCGCGTCCCTTTTGTTTAGTATGCGGAACATCGAGAGACAAATGTGGCTCATGCTATGTCTGGTCAGGGGTGCCTTAGGTCTAGGCTCGTCAACACGAGAGGACTCCCTGAATATCTCGATAATACGACCAATCTCGTCGTGAATATGCTCTAAACCGTATCGGGGAAACTCCTCAGTAATGGTAGCATGGTACGACATCTTCAACCTATCAACCTGTATATCATAACATATTAACAATTAGCCAGAGGCAGGTCATTAATATTGCGAATAAACAAATGTTAAACTTACCATGCGTTCAATCTTCGCAGCCCTCCTTGATATGTATCTCTTTCCTCTAGCTCTATACCACTCCATATACTCGTGGTTATGTGACATCAACCCTGGTAGTGGAGGGGGGAGCATGATATGCTGCTCCCTAACCTGCCATCTGTATCCATGGACGAAGCTTACGAGTCCAGTTTTCATCTACTTTCCCGCGCATCGTATGATCATGGACGCCTTTCAACTTTCTAAAAACATCTTGAATAGGTTGATCCAGACCAAACTGTTGAATACACCTGTTCGGTTGGCTGGCCTCAACTGTGTGAAAGTAAATGAGAGGTGTGACAGCAAACTATAGATACTGCTACTTTGGAGAGACACCCAACCATACGTAATCTATGTATGGTTGTCAAAACACCTACACAAACAAATAGTCCATAATTATATATTAATAAAAAAAAGACAACAACACTTATTATAATACTAAAAAATACATAATACCATACCTCATCTCTACATATTGTATCCAGGGTTGCCCGATAATGCACAACCTTATGTGGCTTGAACCGCCGAAGAGTGTTAAACCTGTTATCTAAAAGAAACATCATTATTAAGTATACAATTCACAAATTAATAAAAAAGACACAATTGCCAAAACACAAATACCGACATGCGTAGTGCGTGCCAGGGCCAGGAGTAGGAGAAAGGGGGGAATAAGTGGAAATCTAATCCACGCCCAAGTCTAGAGAAGAATATGGCATCCACCCATGTCTAATCTACCGGCATATGTACACTCGCACAAATTCCTGAACAAGTGCGCCAGTACTGCAGACCCCCAGCTATATCGGCCAATGTCGTCAAACCCCCCCCCAAGCAACGGGACTAGACGACAACCCATGTTGCTACCTCCAGACCTGTGGCATAGTAGCCAACACCCTAGCATACGCGCAATATGCACCCTCATGAAAAAGATCTCTCAATCGTGACCCCCAGCTACATTACTCCACCGGGTATACAACCAATCGAAGTATGAGATGCCTAAGTCGCCTGTGCCATGAAACTCACTGGCCAGAGGCCTGACACCAAAAACAACCTTACAAACAGCTGACCAATCCTCAGATGTAGACCAGGTAATGACTTGACCGTCAGTAGGTAATCCCAGTATACCGGCCACATCCTGCAAGGTGATACTCATCTCACCATGTGTCATATGAAAAGTATGTGTCTCTGGTCTCAACCTCTCGACCAGAGCACTAATCAATGCGGCATCAATCTGAAATACATAATACAATTATCACACAACATGTCATTAAATTGAATAACTATATAATATGTTACATCGTAAAGTGCATACCTGAATATGTCGCATGTGTGCAACATGTATAAATCCTGCCAGTGTCAGGTAATCCACGACCACATCTGTAATAGCGCTGGCAGGTGGCGCCCCTGTACCTTACCACGTCGGGTCTTCAGCTGACGAACATGCTTTGTATTTCACACCCGCTATGAAATATGGGCACTTTGCGTCCTCTTCCGAAGGACCTCCCACCTATACGACCTAGGTATCATATACATACTAGGATCGATAGGCTCTGGCTCGTGATCGGATGCAGAATCCCCAGATTATGATGAATCAGCCATGATAAAAAAAACTATACAAAATTTTAAATTTATTATAAAACCGTTAAATTATAATGAAATTATACATACAAGTTTAATACAACATTAAAAATAATTTACAAAACAACTACTTACAACATGTAACAGTAATATATATTTAAAAATTAATTCAACACCCCTACTAAGTGAATCGTCCAACTGAAATTATATTATGATCGTATTTTCAATTTCTTCTAATATATCATTATTAATTTACTTAAGTCACTATCAAATTTATTAAGTATATTCTTAAGTCACTAATTCATTCCTAACTAAATAATATTATCATGGCCAAGTCATTAATTCATTCGTAAGTAATTAATTCGTAAAACAATTTAAGGATATTCCTATCAATTTTATAATAAAGTGTATTAATTTGTTATTAATTAATAATAATACCTAGGTCACTAATTAATTCTTAATTAAGTAATAATAATACCTACGTCACTACAACATTCCTAAGTCAATACAGCATTCCTACGTCACTACAAAATTCGTAAATCACTACAAAATTCCTAAGTCACTTTATATTTCTTGGTCACTAACAGTTTCTTAAGTCACTAATGTACTCAAATACCCTAACATAAACTTATACATAGCACATATTAAAATTTTACTTTTTTAGTAGAGCTTCGCTATGCAAATTTAATTTCCACGGAATGTAGAGAGCACCAACGTCTTAGAAAGAGGTTAGAGAGAGTGTGAAATGGTAAAAATGGAAAAGTTGGGGTTTATATAGGTTGCATCAATCACGCCCCTTTTGGGCGTCACATGTCACGCCTGGTTTGGGCGTGACCCACCAGGCAGTGATGCCTTCTGTAAGAACTCGCACCGCTAATTAAGGTAATTAATGATTTAATTGTGATAATTAGAGAATAATTCCATAATTGACCCTAATAATTATTATGAGACTTTAATAATTATAATTACTGGGTAAGAATGCTGAAAGTCATTTTTCGGAAGAAAAGTGCAAATACCGGTTCTGCTAGTCGATATAAATGCGTACCAAAAAAGTATCCCGAAAAATTATAACAAATGCATGATAATTACTAGAATAATATGTAGGACTTATAAAATGAGTTTCAAGTCAAAATAATGAGATCTGATGCCAGAACTGATACATGCTATGGAAAAGCGCGTACCAGAAAGGTGCTCCAAAAAATAAAATAAAAATATGATAATTTTTGTAAAAATGAGTAGGTTAAGATTCCAAAGTTTGGGATCAAAATGTTTTGCGTAGCTATTAAGGCTAATACTGCGCGTTATGACTTAAGTGGCTATATATATGTGTTTTAGGCACAAAACCCTAGACACCTTAGTGATCCTACGTGAGCCTTTGGGGTGGCTGGTCAGCTGGTGTGGGTGCATGGCCTTTCTCCTCCATTTTTGAGCCAAGTGATCATCTTTTGCTTGTTTCTTACTCCTTTCTTAGTAAACACTTGAGAGTTGGCATGGTGAGGAGTTGTGGGTTCTTTTTCTGAGTGTCCAGCCTCTGTGTGTTGGTGAAGGTGTTGGCCTTGGATGGTTTGAGTGTTGAAAGCCATGGTCATGGCATTTGGAGGTCCAAGTAATGACCTTTGGTGTTAAAGAATCAACCTTTGTGAAAGCATATTCGTTTTCTGTACAAGTCAGTACCTTGGAGCTGTTGTGTGAGCTCCAAGAGCACCCTTTTTTGCAGAGTTTTGAGCTTTGGTAAGTGGTATCGATCTTGATCATGGGTTAAAGGTGGTATCTTTGCAAGTTAATGGGTTAAGCAAGTAACCAACTGGTATGTAAACCTAAGAGGGTATAAAAATGCATGCTAACGTTTTGAAGTGTTAAAAATGGAACCTTGGAAGGATATCTTCACGAAATGCAGAAATTGTATTCTGTCGTGAAATATCCGGATATTTGTCGAACAGATATCCAGATATTACATATCCGGATATGGTATCCGGATAATGGATATCCGGATATTGGATATCCGGATATGGGGATCTGGATATCCGGATATTGTATATCCGGATATGGTCAGTAAGATATACGGATATTGCATATCTGGATATGTCCCCGAGGAATATCCGGATATTCTAGTATTTCGAAGAACAGTAGTAGCTTTACTGTGCATACAATAGGCTATTGGAGGTTTGTGGACCCTAGATTGATGAAGTGAAAGTTCTGTAATTAATCAACTAAGTCAAAATCAAGTGATTAAGGGCTTTTGGCTTGGTATGGAGCCTTAAGACGTAAAACGTAAAGGAAAGGCGTTGTCTTTAAGTTGTATGCTTGTGGTGCATGATTATTGATATAGTATTGATCCATAACAGATTGTGATTCTGCTGTGTTTGGACTGTGAGCTTGTGGACTCTTGGCTTTGGGTGTTAGCTTGCAAGATAAGCTTTCGTGTCCTCGGTTTAGCCATGTTGTGGTTCCACCATGTCCCATGGGGGTATGGTTTATGCATGTTGTGTTTCATGCTTTGAACATATGAAATGTTGATTGAACTTTACATGTAATGGCTTTTAATATGCATGTGTTGTTCCATCTTGACGGTAAGCCAGAGTATGTGGCGTCATACAATACGGTAATCCGGGGTGGATGCAAGTGAAGTCTTGCACTATATGTAGAAGATAGACGTATTCCTGCATTTCTCTGGCCAGTAGAATAGTATTGACACACATGACATGATTATCTGCTGCATTGCACTGTTTTAGAACTGATGATGATAAACTGCTTTTAAACTTATATTGCAAATGTAAGTGAGCTTGGGGTGGAAGATCCTTAAGGACCCCTTGTCTTACTGAGATTTCTTGTTTAGAGATCTCACCCCACGTTTGGGGAATGCTTATTTCAGGTTTAGGTAGTATGGGGGCTGATGTCTCTGGCGGCAAGAGGCCAGAGCTTGATAGCTGATTATGTTATTACTGCTTTGATGATAGCATGACTGGATTGGTTGCTATTTATGTTTTCCGTACCTTTATTATTATGTTGTTGATGTTGAGACTGATGTTGGGCTTTGTTGCCTTATTTGTGTGAGCATGGGGTTTGTCCATGTCACTGTTGTTAGTACTTTGAGTTGAGTTGTATAAACTGATAGTTGGTCCGGTCTACGTGTTGTAGTTCCGTGACTAGAGACTAATGCTTATGTTATTTATTTAATGAGGTATTTCAATTAGCTGTTTTATTGCAATTACACACAGGCAATGTTTTTATTAATTGATTAATAAGCAAGTTGGTAATGATAATGACATCATAATTGAAAAGAAAAAGATATTCCACATTTTTAATTAAGCGCAACTTAATACGATAGTATGATAACATTACCGGATATATATGGGGTGTCACACCTTCTTTGGGCATGACATATGACGCCTAAGAAAGGCGTGATATTATGCAATAAATGAGTAATTAATTTAAAAACAGTCATAAATTCGTAATTTGTTATTTAAAATACAATAAATTAATTTTTGTCCCGCACGTGTTATGGCTATTTTTTTCAAAAGTATTTTTGTTTTTTAGAATTTTTTTTTTACAAGAGACTAAGTGTCTTTATAATAAAAAGAGAGAAAAAAATCAATGAAATATAATTGGATTCATTTATTTTTTTGAGAATGTGACATAAATTTTTTTGCAGTAAAAATAGAATTATTGTTTTTCTATTTTTTTTAAAAATTTTATTAATTGATTCACTTGTGTTTTATTTAATATGATTATTGCTGTGAATGAATTTCAATTATGACCGGGAATTAATTGATCCACTTATGTGTTATTTTTTACTCTTTATCCTAACACTTTTTTTCTCTTTATCTTTCATCATCATCATCATCATCATTTATTTGTTATAAATAGTTAAGATCTTTTCATATAATATGATCATATTAAATTACACATGAGAGGATTTGTTACCTAAATCTTTTCTTTCTTTAATGTCTGAATAGTTTATTATTTGATTTTTTTTCTTCATGTTTTTTAATAGATGTTGAGGGCGATAGCCCATTCTTCGTGTTTTTATCCTTTGAAAGTATTTTCTTTATCTTTTATTACTACTTTTTGCACAGTTTAAATTTCAACAAATATTAAAAATAGAAGTTTATCACCTATGTTCTAATTATATATATATATATATATATATGAAAAAATATTTTTACAGCCACTTTAGATAAGGTCATCTACAGCTACTTCAAAAATTATGTCGTTTTGATTGATAAAGGGTGTTTTTGTAATTTTAGGTGAATTAATGAAGGGTATTTCCATAATTTTGTTCATTTTTTTATCATATGTATTTTATTGAGACACCTTTCATTAATTCACCTAAAATTACATAAATACCCTTCATTAATCAAAATAACATAGTTTTTTGGGTAGCTATAGATAACCTTATCTAAAGTGGTTGTAGAAATGTTTATCCCATATATATACCTAGGGACATGACCTTTTGAGTTTTGACACTGATGTCAAATTTTGAAATTTAATACCAAATTCTATCCGTTGATTTTCGCCAATCAATGATTATCATTATTTATTAGGAATCAAACTTATTAATTTTCAATAAATGATAACCGTTGATAAGCAAAAATCAAAGATTAGAATTTGGTGTCAAATTTTAAAGTTTGAAACCGATGTCAAAGGATCCTAACATATTTATATATATATATATATATATATATATATGTATATGTATATATATATACATATACATATATACATATACATATATATATGTATATGTAATATGTATATATATATATATATATATATATATACATACACATATATATATATATATATATATATATATATATATATTTATGATACTTTTTAACGATTATCATTTGATTTCCGTCTATCAACGGTTATCATTTATTTGAAATTAATAATTCATTAATTAATTTATAGGGTCCCTTTTTCTCATGCTGCTTGATATAGTGTTTTATTATAAAATTAAACTTTGTATAATTTATAGATACCTACAGCTACACTTGTTTGATTAATCTTTATTATTTTGTATTCCGCAACTTTTGCGATATATTAATAATCTGACTTCACAACAGAGATAGGATTGTCCAATATAAAATAATATTGAATTAAAATATAAATTCCTATCATTATAAAATCTATATATTATAAAATATATAGGTACAAAAATTTTATATGAAAATATCGTCGCTCCTCTCATTTATGAGAAAGTCTTACATTCAATTTGCATAAAAAAGAGGTGTAAAAGTTCTTTATTAAAAAATTATAAAAATATCACGATTCTTCTAATATTTATGATGAACTCTTACTTTCAATTGGTGTAAGTACGCATTTCCATAAGCTTCCTTATTAATTTTTGCGGATGGTTACATAAGAGATTCATAGTTTTTTTAGTAGTTTTGGAACCCTAAATTATCATTAGTTTGACAAAAGTTTATCTCTTTAAGATTTTATTTAAACCATAAATTAAAATTGATTTAAAATTTCTAATATTACATTAAATAATTTTATCTAATGTTCACCAAAATATACATAAATAAAAAAAATGTGACGTTCATTTTCATTTTCTTCTCTTTACCCGAGTCCATATAAACTCTATATATATATATATATATATATATATATATATATATATATATATATATATATATATATTTTAATAAATATTAGATAAAATCATCTAAAACAATTTTAAAAACTTTAGACTTTTTAAAAATTCTAAAAATTAAACCTATCATCCACCGATACAAGTCACAATCAGAGGTGGCCCTGTTCCAATACAAAAAGTTTCGACTTTCACGGCTGACACTTTGTTTCTAGCTACAAATTTAAAGTAGGCTTGGACTTCTCTATATTTTTCTCTTTGTTCTTATTCGATCTTGTTTATTAGTGGTTCGATATTTTCAGCTCAAGGCATCATAGAAACGACAGAAGAAAATAAATAAATTATGCGGAACATTGTAACTAACGTCCATTCAAAACGTACAAAACCACGTGTACGGCAAAAGAATAGTACAAAACCACGCTTCATATCAAACATCACCATTATTTTTAAATCTTCAATAATCAAATATTTTGTGGAAATATTTTTCATTGGAGATGAATTATTTTATATGAGTGAAATAAATTTATAAGAGGAATTCACAAATAATTGGAGAAAAAAATAGAGGTGGGACCCACCTTTATTATATGTATGTAGGAATTTGATTTATCTCATGTTGAATGAAATAAATATCACTCATATTTTATTATAGTTATTTCATAAGGGAAAAATGTTTATCCTTTTAAATGACATAATTTATATCCTTTCACTCTCACGAAGAGGTGTGACCTACACTTTTATTTTTCTTGTCAACTCTCTCTCCTCCTTTATTTATTTCTGTCTCTCTCCTCCTTTATCTATCTCTTAAAATGATAACTTTACATCATTTAAAATGATATACAATTTTATTTTATTTTTGGTGAAAAAATGATACACATTTCATAAATCGTAAATGCATATTCGGAATTGATGCAGAAGTTGTGACGACAATCAATTCCAGGGTATTTTTCTCTCGATACCTTTTGTTTAATGTGTTTTTTGATGGAAGGGAATAACACATATGCAAAGGAGAGAGGACCAACCTTACACTTTTATCACTTTGATTTGGTACGTCCATTGTATAACATATCAAAGCTTGAGATTTAAAACCCCTTTATTATTAAGGAAAAATACTTTTTCATTAGGAGAGTTATTCTCTCCTACCAAAGACCATTTGATTTTCGTGCAATCTTTTCTTTTGCTTTTCTATTTTTTAAATAGTCTAATGGAAATGCCAAGAGTTAAGATCTCTTAATATTCCTAATATTTCAATGGATAACACCAAGAATCAAAGACTCTTAATACCAATGTTCTATTTCCAGATTTCTTTGATACCTGCCTAATATTCCAACCACGAAACTAATATCTGGCTGAGTACAGATTTGAGCATACATTATATTGCCAACAACATAGACATATTGAATTGATTCCATTTCCTTTCGTTTAGTATCATTCTTTGGACCCATGAGAATAAACTTGTCACCTTTTTGTATAGGAACAACCCTATGTGAAGAGTTACTCATATTAAATCTCTCTATAATCTTCTAAATACACCTTTTTTGAGAGTACTAATAATCCATTTAACCGGTTTAAAATATTTCTATTCGTATCACGTAGGATGCATCTCATGTCTTTCATTTCATAATTCTCCGAGAGAGACAGTTTTTAATTTCACATAATATGCAAAAGTGATTCACAACAAGTAAGATATCACCAACATAAAGGCTAGAAAAAATAAACTTACTCCAACTAATCTTTTGGTATATATACTGATCAAAAATATTTTCCATGAATCCAAAAGATGTGACAATGGTATTAAGCTTGATATATCATTGTTGGGATGCTTGTTTAAGTCCATATATTGACTTCTTAAGCTTACATACCAATTTTCTTTCATTTTCCATAGAAAAACCCACTGGTTGATCCATGTAGACTTCCTTCTCAAGATCAATATTAAGAAAGACAGTTTTCACATCCAGTTGTTGTAATTCTAAATCATATTGAATCACCAATGCTAAAATAATTCTTAATGAATCATTTACCGATGAAAATGTCTCTTTATAATCGATGTCATCTTTCTAAGCGTAACCCTTGGAAACAAGTCTATTTTTATATCTTTGATATTACCATTACAATCATATTTTGTCTTAAAGACCCATTTACAATTGACTCTTTTAGAACCTTGTGGTAATTCGACAAGATCCTAAACATTATTTTGTTCAATGGATTTAGCTCTTCTTTCATAGCTTTAATCCATTTATCAGATTTAATATGTTTTATGAAAAATGAATTCGGATCCTTATTGATTCCAATATCATAATCTGATTCTTGTAAATATATCGCATAATCATTCAAAATAGCCGACCTAAGTTACCTTTGGGATCTTCTTAATTCTACTACTTGTGGTTCTTGCATATCAAAATTTTGAAAGTTAATATTTTCTGGAAGTATTTCTTCGTTCATATGTTGCTCAAAGTTATCATCTCGTTCTACAATAGCTGGAACAACATTACGTGAAATAGTGGATAATGGAACAATTATAGGTGAAGGAATATTTACCCGAGTTTTCTTTATTTCAACAATTTCCCTTTTAGGATTCCCACTAACTTTTCCATTCTCAATTAGTCTAGCATTACCAATTTCTACAATTACCATATTATGGTTTGGACAATAAAATACATATCCTTTAGACTTCTCAGGATAATGAGTGAAGTACCCATTACTTGTTCGAGAGTCTAATTTTCTTTCACGTGGATTATAAATCCTTGATTCAACTGGGTAAACCTAAACATGTAGGTGCGTTAAGCTCGGGTTCTTTCCAGTCCATAATTCAAAAATAGTCTTTTTAACTATCTTACTAGGAATCCTATTGAACAAGTAAGTTGCGGTTTTAAGCGCACAAGTCCACATATTTTTTGGGTAGTGAGGAGTTTCTCATCTTACTCCTAACCATATCCATTAATATTTGATTCGCATTTCAGCTACATCATTTTGTTGTGGTGTGCCAAGCATAGTGTATTGTGCACATATACCTTGCTCTTTTAGGAATTTTGAAAATGGACCAAGACATTGCATTGATTTATTATATTTACCACAATATTCACAACCCTTATTTGATCTTATGATTTTCACCTTTTTATCTAATTGCCTCTTAGCCTCCTTAATGAATGTCTCAAGGACATTTTCCATTTGAGACTTTTCATGAAGCAAATATAGATGCAACTGTAACGTGAAAAATTATCTATAAAGATAATGTAATATTTTTCTCCATTAAATGCTAGAGTGTCCATAGGTCCACAAATATTAGTGTGTATGATTTTGAGAAGCTAGGTGCTTCTTATGGTATCTTTTTTATTATGATTTGTTTGCTTTCCTTTATCCACACATAATTCGAGATCAGTGAAATCTAAGTTAGGCATAATTTCATTTTTACAAATCTCATCACCCTTTCTTTGGACATATGATCCAATCTTTTATCTCACAGGAAAATAAATTTTTTAATTTTTGAATTCAACATTATAAATAACAATGAACAATGATTCAACATAAGCATTTTTGAGTTTCAATCTATATAAACCACCAATCAGCATATCAGAACCAATAACATCAATATAAAACAACCAAAACCAAACATAATTAAGTCTAAAACCATTAACATCCAACATAGAAACTAAAAAAAGATTCCTAGATAATGAAGGTACATAACAAGTATGTAATAGGTCTAAATGATAACCAATATCTAAAAGCAAATGATAAGTCCCTATGCTTTCATTTGAAGAGTTTTTTTTTGTTTCCCATAAAAAGGAAATGATCTTCATTTAGATTTATGGTTTGGATCGTAACAAATCCCTGCAAGTTATTGGAAACATGACTTGTAGCATCAGAGTTAAGCCATCAAGTATTATTAGGAACTTCAATTATATTTGATCCGAAACTTACGAAAGATTTATACTCACCCTTCTTTTCAAATCAAGCAATAAGTTTGGGACATTCAATTTGATAATGTCCTTCATTCTTTTTTGTACACTGCCAATCTTTTACACGTGCTTTCTTTTTCTTAAAGTGTTTTGACTTCACATTATTTCCTTTCCCAACTTTCTAACCCACGAGATTAATAGAGTGACTCACATTTGATGCGCTTCCTCTTAGACAAGGATACTTTCCAATTCATTAACGTTCTTCTTATCCTTTATAGTATTATAGTTAATTTAAAATTCCCCAAATTCAAAAGATAGCGAGTTCATAATAAATGAAACCAAGAATGAAAACTTTTAGTCCCAAGGCCTTGTGTCTTGCTGCAAGATTAGTCATCTCAATAATGTGTTGTTGTATAGTTCGCGACCTATCGAACTTCATGGTCGTGAGCTATGCCAGATGAGTACCGAGTGACTTATCCGCTGAACGAAAAAGTTCTTTCACAAATTGCATATATTTCTTAGCACTTTTTGTTTGTTGAATAGTTGACTTTATGTTATTGGCTATAGTCATCTTAATGAACATAAGTTTCAATCTGTTACTCTGTTCTCATGCTTTTTGGTGTCATTTCTCTTCCTCTATGCTTGTTTTAGTAATTGTAGTGGGTTTATCCTCAAGGATTGCCAAATCAAGATCCTTAACTCCTAAGTGGAAATTGACTTGTTCACACCATTCTAAGAAATTCACATCAATAAATAAAGTAATAGAGGAAACTTGAAAATTCATTGAAATAACTATAATTTTAAATAAAAATAAAATAATAAAATCTCATAAGTAATCATGATTATGTTAAATATAAAATCATAACAATATAAAATGGCACTCCTTTAACCCCCAAGGGTAGCTCAGTTGGCAACTGAGCTCCCAAGGGTTTGCTTGAGTCAGGGGTTCAAACTCTGCCTCAAGCAAATTCTTGGAAAGTCTTTGGGGGCCAGAGGAGGAAAGTGTCTCCTTCTCGGTTGGGGATTAGTCTCGTCCTTCCTCCGGTAGCGAAACTCAATGCACCCGCTGTTCCAATGAGGGGCTAGCCTACGGGTCGTACCCCGAGGGCAAGGTGACTGGAGGAGGTTGAATGGGGATACCTCCGGGTTATACCAAAAAAAAAAAACGGCACTCCTTTGCGTAGATACTATAATATATTTATCATAAATAAATATCAAAACATTGGAAGACAATCAAATATTTTTAATTAAATACATTTTTTATCTTTGGATAATCAAAATACATTTAATACAAAATATCAATATGCCTCATAATGTCTACTAACTATAAAATATGATTTACATATGGGTAAATCTCTCATTTCTAATAATTAGCGATGTCAATTTATCAAATTATTTAATTAAGTAGTTTTACGCATGCTAAACATTTCAGTTTGCCCACTTTGGTGACTAGCATACTCTAATCATTGTGCACACATAAATAAATGACTATTATGCTATAAGCATACTTCAATATCCTAGTTTGGGCATTTTGGTGACGAACTATGGCATTATGCATGAAAATAACTAACAAATTTACCCTAAGCATTATAAAACACAATGCATTTGGCATATAGTTATAAAATATAACCAAATGACATAATATAAAAATTAGATTAATGTTTCTCTTACAACAGGAGATAAAGTTATCTCATACAACCCTAAAATGATGTTGTTTTTGATGTGAAAAAAATATTAGGCATTTTAGTGAAAATCATGATACAAGAGCAAAATGAAATTTATAAAATACCATTTATTCTTTTCCCTAAACCCCAAAACGAAGTCATTTTGGATTTCTGGAGATAACTTGATATTCTGTTGTCGTCGGAGAAAACTTTTCCCAATAAAAATAAAGAGAAAACTTTTCCCAATAAAAATAATATGACATATTAAATAATTATTTACAAATTAAAACCATAATTGCCATCAACAATTATTTCATGCATAAATTTCGTAATGCTAATTGTATTGGTTTTATCCAACATCAATACCAAATGCATATTTTTCATTGGAAACATATATAAGGCCATGTTTATACGCAAGCTATGGAAATAATACCTAAAACAACATGCACTAAAATATTTGCTTTCCAACAAATGCATATAAAGGCCATATATTTTCCCACATTAACCATGTGATATTAGATGTAAGAAATATCATTAATTTCATGAATTCATTCAATTCAATCAACATTGCAACTGACATCTTAAGACAACAAATTCATTTCATGAAAGGCTTAAAAGCCAAATTCTATTTCGTTGCATCTTTTTAATTCCAAATTTTGCACTTTTTCCATGCATGCACAAGAGTTTCCAATTGCAAAGCAAGGTATCAAACAAATAGCTTTACAAGTGAGGGATTGAAGATTCCCAAGTAGAGTAATTTACCCATAACAAAAGGCCAAACACAAACACTATAAAGCATTAAAAAAAGTATACAAATCAAAATAGGAAATTACTTTTAGAGATATATTTCAATGCCATTTATCATAATGCTTACAAATTGTAACCAATTTTTTTTTGAATACAAAGAGTTCATAAAATATCAGAATTTAAAAATAAACAGTTTTCATGAATATATATAATAAGACCAAGTAACATGAACATAATTGACAAAATCATCGAAAATATTCGATTTTCGCAACATTTCTCTGATACCGAGCAACATGAAGACCAAGACTATTACTTGTAGATCTTCAAAAATTAAATATTTCCACTATGGATATTTCATAAATTGTAAATGCATACCTGGATTTGATGCAGAAGTGTGATGACAGCTGTAACACCCCGTGTATATCCGGTTTGTTAACATGTCATCGTATTAAGCCACGCTTAATTAAAAATGTGGAATATCTTTTCTTTTCAACTATGATGTCATTAATCATAACCAAGTTGATTACTTAATCAATTTTCATAAAATATCGCCTGTATGCAATTGCAAAGGATAACTAACTGAAATACCTCATAATATAAAATAACAGTGAGTATCTAAAGTCATGGATTTACAACACGTAGTTCGAACAATATCCTAATACATTATTACAATTCAAAGTCAAACTAAGACATAGTCAAGTCAACGTGGCATGGACAATCCCCATGCTCACCAAATAGACAACAAAAGCAACAGTAGTCTCAACAAGGTAATCCATAAAATGAAGCTAAAGGCATAAAGCAGTAAACAGTATCCAGCATCCAATCATAACAGCATATCAGCATAAGCAGCATAAACATGTATCAACTAAGCTCTGGCCTCCTGCCACTAGAGGTCTTAACCCCTGGTTACCTGAATATGAAATAAGCGCCCCAAACGTGGGGTGAGATCTCTAAACAGAAATCTTAGTAAGACAAGGGGTCCTCAAGGATCTTCCACCCCAAGCTCATTTACATGTGCAATATAAGTTCAAAAGCATTTAACAGTATAAGTTCCAAAAACTATACAGTGCAACAGATATTCATGTCGTGTGTGTTATCACTATTCTACTGGCCAGAGAAATGCAGGAATACGTCTATCACCTACAGTTAGTACAAGGAACACCACTTGTACTTCACCCACAGCCTCACCCTCTTGTATGTACCACATACTCAGGCTTACCGTATAGGTGGAACACCACATGCATATCATAAAGGCACTCGCATGTAACAGCTCAATAGCATTTATCAAATAATATATAAAAACGACATCATGCATATAAACTATCCTCCCATGGGACATGGTGGAACCAATAATGGCAAAGCCGAGGACACAAATGCTTACCTTGCAAGCTAACTATCCAATGCCAAGAGTCCATACAACTAAAGGTCCACACACAGCATAATCACAATTTGTTTTGGATCAGCAATCATATCAATAAACAAAGCTCAAAAGCATAAACATAAAGACTACGTTTTCCTTTGACGTTTTACGTCTTTAGGCTTCCCACAAAGACTTAATCCCTTGATTCTGACTTAGTTATATTATTACAGAAGTCCCACTTCATCAAAATAGGTTCCACAAGCCCACAACTCAGTTCTGTATAAACAATACTTTAATGTTCCTCGAAAACCCAGAATATCCGGATATATGTCGGGGGCATATCCAGATATCAATATCCGGATATTTCTCTGTCAATATCCGGATATCCATATCCGGATATTCAGATCCCCATATCCGGATATCCATATCCGGATATTTCGCGACAGAATACAGTTTCTGCATTTTGCGAAGATATCAATCAAAGGTCCAACTTTTACCAATTAAATACGTTCAATACTCCATTTTTAGGCACATATAGGTTCATACACTGGTTAGTTACTTGTTTAACTCATTAACATGCCAAGAATTCACCTTTACACCAAGAAAACTCATGATCAAGGTTGGTGACACTTTCCCAAGCTTAGAACAGAGCAACAATGGCTCTTGGAGCTCACCAAACAGCTCCCACAGTCTTGACTTCGTAGGGGACCGATATCTGCACTTTTCATCCGAAAAGCGACTTTCAGCATTATTACTCACTTACTATAATTATTAAAGCCTCATAATAATTATTAGGGTCAATTATGGAATTATTTCCTAACTCTCACATTTAATTAATTAATTTCCTTAATTAACGGTGCAAGTTCTTACATTCACCCCACCTTTTTAAGGATTTTGTCCTCAAAATCAAAAATATACCTGTCTTGGAAGTCGGGATACTGCCGGAGAAGCTCGTCCTTTCGCTCCAAAGTACACTCCTCAGGAGTTCTTCCGGTCCACTGCACTTTGACCATCGGAATGGTCTTGCTCCTCAGCTGCTTCTCGCCGCGATCGAGAATCTTGAGTCGTCCAACGGGAGTCTTTAAGTTCTCCCGAACTTCCACATCATCAGGTTGCACCACGTGCAAAGGGTCCGCCACATATTTGCGAAGCTGAGACACGTGAAACACGTCGTGGATGTTGGCCAAGTTCAGAGGCAAGGCAAGCCGGTAGGCAACAGGTCCTACTATACCAAGGATCTGGTATGGCCCAATAAACCACGGGCTCAACTTGCTCACTCCGAGGGCCCGACCAACACCGGTGACAGGTGAAAGTCTCACAAACACGTGCTCACCCTCACTGAACTCCAGTGGACGATGCTTGACATCGTAGTAACTCTTTTGGCGATTCTGCGCCTGCTTCAGCTTTTCTCGGATCATCTGGATCTGCTGGGTGGTATCTTGGACAAAGTCCAAGCCAAAAAGCTCATTGTCTCCAACCTCAGACCAACAGGTAGGAGTCTGACACCTCCTGCCATACAGTGCTTCGTAGGGCGCCATGCCCAGGCTAGCATGAAAGCTGTTGTTGTAAAAAAACCCAACCAATGGAAGGTACCTATCCCATGCTGAACCATGCTCTAAAATACAAGCCCTTAACATATCCTCCAAGGTCTCGATGATTCTCTCAGTCTGAGGGTGATAGGCGGTACTCAATCTCAACTACGTACCAAAAGCCTCCTACAGCGCCTCCCAGAACCGAGATATGGACTTCGGGTCCCTATCACTGATGATACTCTCGGGCACCCCGTGAAACCTCACAATCTCACGAACATAAAGCTTGGCCAACTGCTCTATAGTGAAGCTCAGCTTCACTGGAAGAAAACGGGCAGACTTCGTCAGTCTGTCCACAATGACCCAGATAGAGTCACAACCCGCCTGAGTCTTAGGCAATCCCTCCACGAAGTCCATGGAAATACTTTCCCACTTCCACTGTGGTACTTCGAGAGGTTGAAGCTTACCGGACGGTTTCTGATGCTCAATCTTCACCTTCTGGCAAATCAAACACTGCCTCAATCTTCACCTTTCGGGTAAGGCGAGTCAACGGTAAGACTATCTTGGAGAATCCCTCAATGAACCTCCTGTAGTACCCGGCTAAACCCAAGAAACTCCTAACTTCATAAATAGTTTTGGGTCTCGCCCAATCCATCACTGCCTCAATCTTGTTGGGATCCACTGCAACTCCCTCATCAAAAATCACATGCCCAAGAAACTTCACGGACCTGAGCCAAAACTCACACTTTGAAGGCTTCGCATAAAGTTTCTTCTCTTTCAGCACTTGCAGCACAATTCTCAGATGCTCAACATGATCCTCCTTCGTCTTGGAGTAAATCAAGATATCATCAATGAAGACGATCACAAACTTATCCAGGTACGGCTGGAAAATACGGTTCATGTAATCCATGAACACTGCAGGTGTATTGGTGAGTCCAAAAGGAATCACCAAATACTCAAAGTGACCGTATCTTGAACGAAATGCGGTCTTAGGGACATCCTCCGGCTTCACCCGAGTCTGATGGTATTCGGATCGGAGATCAATCTTCGAATACACGCAAGCATCCCTGAGCTGATCCAGCAAATCATCGATACGCGGAAGGGGATACTTGTTCTTGATTGTCACCTTGTTCAGCTGCCTGTAGTTTGTGCACAATCGCATTGTCCCGTCCTTCTTCTTCACAAAGATGACCGGCGCTCCCCATGGAGACACACTCGGTCGAATGAAATCTTTCACAGAAAGATGCTCAATGTGCTTCTTCAGCTCCGCTAACTCCGGTGGCGACATCTGATATGGAGCTAATGAAATAGGCCCTGAAAGTAAAACCGACATTGAAGGCCGATGCATGTGAGAGGGAACAACAAGAATTTTCTCGCGAAAAATCAAATGCAAACAGTTATTCATGCTTTAAGACAGCATGATGTTACCTTGTTTACGATCTGATCGTCAAGAAGATCACTTGTCAGGTTTGAAGGGTTCAAACCCTCTAACGTTGATCCACACCACCCTTCATCATTGATGCAAGAACGCCTTCTTGAAAGCCACCAGATGACCACCACAGTGAGGCTTGCTATGCGCTCAATAGGTGAAGATGGAGGCTAGGTTTAGTGTTTAGAAAAGTGAAGTCTTCAACATGAAAACTTAACTAGAGTGTGGCGCAAAGGTGAGGAGAATAGGCTAGGTTTTTGTGAAAACCCTAAGGAGGAATTATTTAACCCTTTGTGTGCATAAGATGTTTGTTTAGTAGGAGAGAATGAAAAGATTTTCCTCACTTGAAAATCCCTCAAGATGTGCGCATAAGTGAGAGGATTTGTTGCAATTCAAAATTGCCAACAACTCTCACTTTGAATCCTTATGAGATTAGGTCCTTATCCTTTCATGATTTTGACCTAATGGTCATCATATGACCACTCACTTATGCGCCCCACTCTGTCCCAAATTGAGTCCAGATATGTTGAGTAGTTGCATTCAAATTTGAACCAACTAACTCACTGATTCTCTCAACCAACCAAATCAGAATTGGAGCACATTTAGTTGACAAGATGACACTCATTTGCAACTAAAGTGGCGCACCATTCCCTCATTGGGTGAGATCAAATATCTTCTCTTGATGTAGGGGATTTGTTCCAGCAAGATCTCATCTTATCCTTTTGTTATGAAACAAATTTTCATAGCCAATTTAAAATCGAATTCAAACACTTGAATTCAAACGTTCAAACATTTAAATTCAAAATTCAAATTCAAATTTCAAATTCAAAATTCAAATTTCAAAATCCAATTTCAAAATTCAAATTTCAAAATTCAAATTTCAAATTCAAAATTCAAAATTCAAATTCCAAATTCAAATTTCAAAATTCAAAATTCAAATTCAAAATTAAAAATTTAAATGTTTGATAATTAATTTAACTAATTAAATTAATCAGTAATGTCTTGGACCATCCAAGCCCATTACTATAATCCATGCGCCCTCTTCCCATCAGGTGGGCTTCCAAATAGCTTCTTGGGCTAACAACCATTGTTAGGCCCAATACCTTTAAAACTAGTTCATCATGACTACAAGGTGTTAGTGTGTGACCCATTAGGTCCAACATAGCCTCTGACATAAATGGGCTCGGGCCCAACAAGCCCACAACCCAATTAATGACAACACAGAGCACTAGCAATGCTTTGTTGCCCCAGAGCTAGTCAGATTAATGACTTGATCATCCTATTACACATATTTGGTTACCGTATGTATTTCCCTTCCTCTCGGTTATCTTCCCATTAACCTAGGGTAAGGAAATGTATCAACCCCTGTGGTTTAGGGTAAGCTTTATTCGAAATAGGGAATCTTCAATTTACTGACTCTAAAGGCAGATCATCTCATGATATCTTTTACTATGCATAGATTCCCGAGTCCCTGTAAATGTCATCTCGATTTCTCCGGTTTACAGATAACCTAATCTCTCACAGAGATTTGACGAATTTCTTCAGCTTATCACCCTAGTCTTGTGTTCTTTCAGGACACGCCCAACAGTGTACCTATGAGTCTCCATGTTTCAAGCAGACGAGGCATACAATCAAAGCATGCCTTCTAGAACACAGTCTAGGTAATAACTTCTGGTCTAAGAAAAGACATACCCAAATATAAAGAGATTACTCTAATGACTCTATCTGCGAGATTTCCTCATAGAGTCTCTTTTTGGGTCTGTTCAGTGCGAGCTATACTCTTATAGGTTCACCCACGACTTTAGCTAAGACATCTCCATATCTGTAGCACATGAGGTCTTTACCTTGTATCCATATACAAGTAGATAAGTCGTGTTAGTCTTATCCGAGATCACTGATCCCCAATCTCAGTGTCTCTAGACTAGGAACATAAAATTAGGAATAGACGTGCGATATCCTTGAATCTTCATGATCGTGATCTCATGACAGATACTCAAGAGATACCTGTTCTATTCCAAGGGGTTTATCCAGTTTGTTCATATAATATTAACAATAATACCGAGACATAATATGAAACTGGATAAAGATTGCTTTTATTCATTTGCGACAAATAGTTCTACATCCAGTGTCCTTTATTTAATCAAAAGATTGTCTCTAGGACACCCATATACTAACAAGCTCCCACTTGGCCTAGAGCCAATCAGACCTAAGTCGTATACCCAAAGTCTTACGATGACTATCATGTTTTCTAATGATAAACAACCTTTGTCAGAGAATCGGCCAGGTTATCATCTGTGGGAACATAATCCATCTTTACATCATTCCTATCAATGATTTCTCTAATCAGGAGATATCTGCGAAGCACGTGTTTAGATCTTTGATGAGACCTAGGTTCCTTTGACTGCGCAATGGCTCCTGTGTTGTCGTAAAGCAACTGTATGGGCTCATCCATGCTTGGAACCACCCTTAGTACAGTTATGAACTTCTTGATCCACACGTCCTCCTTAGCTGCTTCTGAAGCAGCTATGTATTCGGCTTCTGTCGTTGAATCTGCTGTTGTCTCCTGCTTGGAACTCTTCCAAGATGCTGCCTGATGCTCTCCGGCAAGTATACCGATCGCACAAGTAATAAAGTGATAAATACAGTTCGTCTCCACAGGGATTAGATCTAATATCAAGTAAAAATTTTCTCTTAAGGAATGGAAGTTTTCAAATAGGGTTTGTGTGACAAATATTGTCAAATTGAGTGAAATTAAAAATAAAGACTTGTTTTTGTGTTTTTTGAATTGAAAAAGAAAACAATACAATTGAAAATTGATTTTTAGAAAAATATGAGAAAAGTATTGTAGCCAGGGTTCATTCACCAAATGATCCCCGCTTTTTACTCCGGATTGATTTATAAAAATCATTTATATAATTACTCAGATAAATTATCATCTAAAAGATTTAATAGTTAACCCTCAATTCCTTGCAGGGTTAACCCTTTAATCCCATGAGAAACCCCAATTCCTTGCAATGTTTCTCATGGGATCAAGCAATGGGCGTGATAATTTAAGCATCTGCAATCGTATACACGTCTATTCCTAGCACGCATACAGATTGTTATCTTACCCCCTTTCGAGATCAAAACCCCAATATTCCTATCTAGGATTTTGATCCTCAGAATATCCCCAACTATCAGATCGATCAATTCTAATAAAGGGAATATAAAATTCGCACAGAGTAAAGATAAAGATAATTATATAAATTAAAAATCACAAATCAATCCTTCATGTCAAGGGTTCACATATGGATCGTGACCCTGACTACAATAAAAATGATCTAGCCGATCAACATCATGATCGCTGATCTAAAATTCAACATAAAATTAAAACAAAAGATAAAGAAATACTAGATGTAGATGAAGAACGAAGAACAACTCCAGTGCTCTTCTCCTCCAATCTCCAGATCTGTCCTTGAACCCTGTATCCGTGTTTTTTCCTTTTTTCAGATCTGCCAAGTCTGCTGACCTAATTCAGCAAATGTCACATTTATAATATTCTCTTCTCCTTCCAAAAATGTCCTCAGAAAAGACGGAGATCTGTTCCCGCAAACCCGCGCTGGTTGGCGCCGAATTGGGGCACGTTTACGCCACTTTCCTATTGGCGCTGGTTAGCGCCACTTTCACTATTCATTGGCGCTAACTAGCGCCACTTTCACTATTCATTGGCGCTGGTTGGCGCCACTTTTGCACACAAATGGCGCTAGTTAGCGCCACTTTCACTATTCATTGGCGCTAACTAGCGCCAACTTCCTTCCCTTTTAGGCGCTAGCTAGCGCCAGTGCACTGACTTACGGCGCTAGCTTGCGCCATTTCCTTTGTAATTTGACGCTCCCTTGCGCCAATCTTCTGTGTTATTGCGCTGAGAAGCGCCACTTTCTTTCGTAAATGGCGCTAGGTTGCGCCAAGGTTCTGTCTTGTTGCGCTGAGGAGCGCCACTTTGTTGCTACCTCGCGCCACTTTGATGTCCTCGCTGCAAAGTTCGTAATCTGGTGCGGTTTTTGTGCCAATTTGGTGCTGACCCGCGCCATGCTTGGAACTCATAGTGTGCTATAACCGTGGAAAATTGCATTAACAGTTTTTTTTTATAATTCTTCATTTATTTTCCCTCTAAAAATACAATTAAAAGGTGAATATTATTGACATTCAAAGAATCAATATAATTAGCAAATATGTATTTAATTTGCTCTCTTATGACTCAATTCTCGTCAATTTTATCACAGAAAAATCACACTTGCCAGAGGCACATCAAACCATTCCCAGATTTAAACGTTGCTGTCCCCAGCAATGTAAAAGACTTAATCCAGGAAATATTCACTTAATCTAACATAACAATCATAGTCACTCTCAGATTCAATATGTCATATATGCCTGACTCAATATCATGAACTTCTAATAATGCCATCAGCTTCTTAAATATATAAGTCTACATTGATTATCCCTCACACAGATAAATAATGTTCACTCAACACTCAGTGTTTAAGGGTATCATGAGCACTCAATTACTCAAAGCTATAACACTACCATATGCTTGATTATATTCTACAAAATTCTTGAAATTGAAGAATCAAACACATGCATTAATTGATCAAAAGGACTTCACAGGTTGTAACTTTGGCTGGGGTAATAGGTAGGAAAATTTGGATAGTAGCTCAAACAACCAATAGATTGAAAACTGATATTATTTCATTTTTAACAATTTCAACTCAATTGTTTTGCTCCACTAACATTCCCACAGAATTCCGGGAATTCATTCCTTCCTGCCACCTTTTACTCTTTTCCTTTTTCTTGCTTTCTTTTCTTTTTCTCTTTTTTTTTTACTTGACCATTGTGGAGCTTACCTCACTTTCTTTACTTTATTTCCAACACTTTCAGTGATTCAATCTCAAACAAGGTAAGTTATATGGATATTGGCTAAGCCATTAATCAGGCCACAGGTCATTTTACAATAAATCAATTCAGGCTCAAAAGGGCTAGCAAGGGAAAATTTCATACAGGTGGGCTATTTTGGCCAAAAGCTAATAAGAACAAAATGCCTTTATCATATCAATCAATGCATGCATTACAGAGAAACAAATCAAGTTCTAGAGTATTACAACAGTGAGGCCTTTCAACAAAAATTTCAGTGTTTAGGCTCAAAACCTCACAGCTATGGTATCAATGTAGACTCAAGAAAATTGACTCCAGACATTATCAGAATTCACAATCTTAATTCAGACAACCGAGCAATCATGCAATCTAATTATGCCTATGCAATGTTATGTCAGAAAGTCATACAATATATTCCAAGAATTTAATCATGTACATTAAAAAGATGAGCACATTTAAACCTGGGATTTGTTCAAAACACACCATTTTTTTATTTTTTTTTTATAGCACACAAAATAACTAAGAAAATTAAAAGAGTTAGAATATCTCCCCTGATAGAAGAATTGCAGTTCTAAGGTGCAAGCCAACCATTCCCAGATTTAGAGCATTGCTGTCCTCAGCAATAATTAAACCCCAAGAAGGAAGAAAATCCTGCACAATAGAACAAATAGTGGCATATAGAAGAAACTATAATGCACGCATTAAAACATCAGAGAAAAATATACCAACACAAAATAACTTAAAAATACGAAACAGAAAAATAAACTAATATACAAGATCTCCATCAGCAAGGAGATAAGATCAGCCCTCCATGTCATCCCCCTCAGCAGTGTGGGATGACTCAGCAAATGAAGGGTCTGGTGGTACTGGTTGCCTTGGTGTATGGGACCACCATTCCCAGATTTGATCCAAACCATGGATCCATGTTAAGAATTCTTTGAAACTTTGATTTTTCCGAGAGATAGAGTCTCGGTGTCTCTTGTCAAATTTCAGCTCCCGGTATCTCTTCCAACTTGTATCAAAGAATTTCACTACTTCCTTTCTTCTTACCTTCTTCTTTGTAGGAGTACGTCTCCTTTGGGGTTTCCTCCCATGTTTATCATCATCCTCATTGAGAATTTTGTGGGTATGGGAAGAAGGATCTTTATCCTTCAAATCAGTCTCTCGTTCCTTCAGTGCTTCAATCACCGCCTCCTTATTACCCCAGAAGATATCTTTTAGAGTTTGAGAAGGCTCCTTCAATTCAACTTTTGAGGCACTATCTTCTTTGTCCTCTTCTTTCTTTAAAACATCAAGATTAAAACAATCATCTTTGGGAGAAGAATATTTTATTGAGTCAAAGACGTTGATGGTAACGGCCTCATCATTCATTCTTAGCTCAAGCTTCCCGTTTTCAACATCAATCAATGCACGAGATGTAGCTAAGAAAGGTCTTCCCAAAAGAAGAGGCATCTCTTTTTCTTCCCCCATATCAAGTACCACAAAATCAACAGGAAAGATGAACTTGTCCACCTTCACAAGAACATCCTCAATGATTCCACTAGGTTTCCTTAAAGATCTATCAGCAAGTTGAAGAGAAACCATAGTGGGTTTTAGTTCCGTGATCCCCAAAGATTTGCAAATAGAAAGAGGCATCAAATTAATGCTCGCCCCAAGATCACATAGTGCCCTTCTGATTTTTGTATTACCAATTTCAATGGGAATGTTGAAGCTTCCGGGATCACGAAGCTTAGGAGGATATTTTCTTGTAAGGATAGCACTGCACTCCTCAGTAAGTGCTACAGTTTGGCACTCTTGTAACTTGTGCTTCCTTGACAAAAGATCTTTCATAAATTTAGCATAATTTGGCATATTGACCAAAGCTTCAGCAAATGGAATATTAATATGAAGCTTTTTGAAAAGGTCCAAGAACCTGTCATAATGCTTTTTCTGATCATCCTGTTTGAATCTTTCAGGATATGGTGCCATAGCCCTTACATATTCAGGTTTGAGCTCAAACCTCTTCTTTTCAACAACAATAGGAGGCTCTTTTTCTTCACCTTTCTGAATAGGTGTTTGGACATTAGAAGGAATCTCCTCTTCTTTTTCTGGCTCCTCCACCACCTTAAGCTTTTCTGGAGCTCCTACCACCTTACCACTTCTAGTTGTGATAAACATACAATCCTCCTTGGAATTTTTAAATGTGTTACTAGAGGAAGTGCCTGGATTTTTATCAGCAACTTGCTTAGCCAGCTGGCCAACTTGATTCTCTAAATTCCTGATAGAAGCATTCATGTTTTTAGTGGTGGCCCTAGTCTCTTCCATGAAGGCATTGGAGTGTTGGGCCATTTGTCCAACTAACCTTTCCAAATCAGAAGGCTCCTTAGCTTGGACTGGTGGAGGCTGCAAGTAGTTGTTGGAATTGTAATCCAGTCCCGTGCCTTGAGTTCTCCTCTGAAAATTGTTATTTGCAGAAGGGAAATCCTGATTCCTAGGAATGTTTCTTGGTGGAGATCTTTGCTCGTACCATACTCCATTCACTTGCACTTGTTGAGGAGAATCAGAAGATAACAAAGATGAGCATTCATTGGATTCATGCTCACCCTTGCAGTATTCACAAATCACATATGCAACTTGCATAGTGGAAAGTTGCATCTTGTCCAGCCTTGAGGTCAAATTTGCTAGCTGTTGTGCTAACAATTTATTTTCAGCTAGAACTGCATCATTGTTATCCAGGTGTAGAATCCCTCTCTTAGGCTTGGCTGTCAAACCTTCATTTTCATTGGCAGCCATTCTTTCTATTAACTCAAGAGTCTCATTTGCTCTCAAGGATTTGATGCTACCACCTGCTGCACCATTCAACACCATTCAACA